>VYXH01009042.1:0-33770 GCA_013397275.1 Burhinus bistriatus
CCACGAGAACATGGGCGAGCGATTGCAAGTCCTCTGCTAGCTGCTTATAAAATATTTCATCAGTCTCTACATCGTGATTGGGAGGTCTATAACAAACTCCCACCGTGATGTCTGCCTTATNAGACCTTGCCAACACTTTTACCCAGAAGCACCGGCATGCTGCTCCCAGGCTCCGCTTTAGTAATCCTGGTTCCATCCCCCTTCAAACCTGGTTTAAAGCCCTATGAATGAGCCCTGCTAATTCTTGTCCCAGGATCTTTCTTCCCCTTCGGCTTAGGCTTTCCCCACCTGTTGCCAGCATACCTGCTGACCTGTAGATCAACCCATGATCGAAGAAACCAAAGTTCTACTGGTTTCACCAGTCTCAGAGCCAGGAGTTAATTTACCGGCTCCTCCTGCTTATCCCCTCATCAATCCCTGCAACTGGTGGGACAGAGGAGAACACTATTTGTGCTCCTGATCCCTTAACCAGCTGTCCCAGGGCCCTAAAGTCTTTCTTCATTGCCCTTAGACTTCTTGTAGCTACCTCATCACCACCTACTTGTAATAGAAGAGCTGAAGAACAGCAGCTATCTAAGACGCCATTTATAGTGAAAATGGTAATCCTTTGTATTAAATATCACTTCTATTTCCTATGCTATCCATTTATTTTTTTATTTTTTTTACATAAATATCTGCATCGATTTCAACAGAAGCTGTAAATCTACATTTGTTTGAACTGGAAGTTGATAATTAAGCTATAAATAAGGATGAGATGAGTTAAACCCCAGACCGTTGTGTGTCTATCTATGAGATGGGATTACGGGTTTAGATTACATACTTAACTGATCTTTATATTGCTAAAATTAAAAAGGAATAATCACAATCTCAAATCCTCCTACAACTGTCAAATGGTGTCCCTATAGTCCCTGAACTCAGTTAGACCTTGGATCTGAAATACTTACTCCTGCAATAATCCCTAAAACTGCTATCACAAAATACTGTTTAATTCTGACCCACTGCGAGAGGTACTTTGGAGTGGTGGTGTTTACCAGTTTACTGAGGAATTCCTTATACCAAAAGAATGTAATTGTAAAACCCAGCTGGGTCAAGTCTGAATTGTATTATTGGCTAAATCCGCATCACTACTACTGATGTCCACACTAAGGCATTTCAGGCTGCTTTACTTCAGACTTTCTTTAGTGTGGCCCTGTGAACAGAACTCCCCTTAGTGGCTTAGGTGCTGAAAAATGAGCTCCAACCCAATTAACTAGAGAGGCATTCAAAAGCCTAATCTTGACAAGAGGATTGCCTCAGAGCACCAGGGCTTCATGACTTCAAGGTTTTCTTTCACGAACAGGAGCTCTGCAACTTCCACATCATGAGCTTGGAACTGGCAGCACATTCTGCAGTGTTCACCAAGCAACTGGAGGTGCATGACACATGACAGCCTTCTGCTTTGTATGCACACCTCCAGAGACCTGGGATTTGTGTGCACACCTTTAGAGACCCCGGCTCTTACAGACAGTCAGGAGTCAGCAATCCCCGTCTGGAGACTTAAAACTGCGTTCCTGAGGATATGTATGTTCTCAGCTCCATGGATACCTACAGCTGTTCCTTGCTTTGGGGAATACACGATGAATTTGAGGCAACCTAGTGAGTCTTTGGGGATTTTGTGGCTGCCTAGACTTACCACAAGAAGTTCCATTCTTTTTCATTGTTGTTTTGTTAAAAGGAAAAAAATTGATTGTTTTTTCTAATATGTTTTTCAATGTCTCAATTTTTTTTTTCTGCTGAAAAGACTGATTTTCTTTAAGAAGCAAAATAAATAAAGCCTAGTTTTCTTGCAACACAGAAATTGTTTCCCCCGCTCCACACCATTTAATTGGTAATTGCAAGCCAATGGCACAGGTGTCTGTCTCATCCTTTGCCGTAGCAGCTCTATATGCACTTATCTACATCACACACTCCTACCAAAGACTAATGAATACTGAAGAAATTATCTGAGATCTTCAAAACATTCTTCACAGACAGTGTGCAAGGACAGAACATGCCTAGCTTGAAAGGAACATGAGGAAAGTGAAGTTTTCTAAGGAGAAAAGGGAAACAACAACTGATGGGAAAATTAAGTTCATAGAAGTAATAATGCAATAGTTGTTATTTTAAGCCCAGTAAGGAATGTATGAAAATACATTAAATAGGAATTATGTTTTTCAACATTTTTCCTGTTTATTAAAAAAAAAAAAAAAAGTTTGTCAGTAGATCAAAGATTCCCTAGATGAATTCATTTATTAAAATAATATTTCATATAGCTAAGTTCTGCCCTGCGGACTGATTACCAGCATTACATTTTGAATATCTCATATCTCAACAGAGAAGGCTTAATTAGATATATCAGTCATTTGGTACATTCTTCTTCCCTGTCTGGATTATTTTATTTTTTCAGCTGACAGGTTTATGGTGAGTGTGAATAAAATCAGAGAAGAGTTAAAATCAAAGTCCATGTTAAGAATGAATGAGAAGAGAAGGCAGTGTGTCTATACGGAGAAAGAGAAAGACACATACGTTGATAATAATGACATTTTATGCACACAGTCCCAGATCCATGTTTCCCTCTTGTTGGCACAGTCTGCCTCTTATGCTGCCTTGACAGAGTCCTAAAGCGGTCACGGATTTTCTAAGGTCAGCTGCACAGAGTCCACCTCTGCCCCTAGCCCCCAGTAGCCACAAACTACTAGTTTGTTTCCAGACTAGATGAGTCTCTCAAATTCAATTATTCAGGCAGGATGGCTAGTGACAGAAGTAACAATGTGTACCACTGATTAGACAGCACATGAGACTGTGGACCCTGGGCTAGGAATGCAACCAGACAGAAACCAACTATTTGTTATTTTCAACTATTTAATGACTGAAGAAAATGTTGTACTGAAAAGGATTATCCAACCCAAGTAATAAACTTCAGGTTGAGGAAAACATCTGTATTTCAGGCTTAAATATGTACTCAACTTAAACTAAAGGAAAAGCTGGTGTGCTCCACAGTCTTTCATGCTTTCTCAATGGCCAGACAACTCATCATTGCACTTGAAGAGCGGCATTCCTTCTGCTCCCCTAGAATGTGTCTGCCTTGTAAAGAGGCTCCTCTCACAATGTAAGAAGAAATAACAGTAATTTCTAGCCTTCTTTGTAAATACATTTTTAATTCATCAGGTTGGTATTATAGTACTTTGGGGGAATGGAAATCACCAGTTAATTAAGCTTCTGGTGACTTGAGGCATCTACATCTTCCTCTACATTCATTTGTCTGGCAGCATGGAAAATGCCAGCATCCCAATTAATATTTAGTTTGCAACTGGAGTTTTAAGGTACAGTTCTAAGAATGATGTAAGAGTTATGACCACTAATCAAGTTGTGCAGACCCGAAAATACGCCTAATGAAACCTGTTACTCCAAGCCTTACACATCTGAATTTTGACATTCAGGTACCTTATGTGCGGACTTCCTAAGGGACTTGGGTACTAGCTTGAGAGAACTCAGGCAATGTTTTTGTGAAGCATAAATGAATCACCAGTAATGATGGCCACAATGAAATAAATCATAGTTATATTAGACACTACTAAGGAGGTCACTGGTGATTATAAACTATCATGGTAAATCCAAATGGCAGATTAAATCAAAGCTTAGCAGTTGAGGGTTATCATCAAGCCTGTCACAGGTCAATTCCTGGCTCTGCTGGTGGCCGTGAACCATAATTTCACCCACAGTCCTTAGATTTTCTATTAAGATTGGCATTGATCTTATTTCTTTAGAACGGCTCTCATGGAAAGTGAGTAACTTCTCTTTTGAGGTCTTCCAGCCATAAAAACTTTGTTAATTCATTTAAGTTTTCTTGATTTATGAAGCACCCCAGAGGCTTTGATTGCCTCGGAATCAATACCTCATTCACACCTTGGACAGCAGAAGTCTACTGGTCTTCCAGGAGGGTAGGAGGGTTGCAGTGAAAAGCCTTAAAACATCTCTGTGTAAGGTATTTATGTGGACTGAGAAAGTACACATAGCCACAGAAAAGCATCAGCCTATGATTAAAATTTTTTTTAAAATGAAAACATCTAGCTTCTTACACAAATTTTACAGTGTGATCTGCTACAGGATAAACATAAAGGTGAAGATAAAATACTTTGTAGTAGGGTGTTTATTGTCTAATAAGTTAAGAGAAGTGGAAATATTTAAGGTGCCCTTTAGTATCTGACAGCTGAACCTACCCTGCCTGCGCAAAACGAAAATGAGGACACATTGCTCAAGTTCTCTGCTTGCCTGAAAGCCAATTTTCAAGCCATGAAGTCTTAGCAGAGCCTTAGCACAGTCATTCCAGCATTGTTACTATAGGCAGTGAAGTGGATTAAGTTTTCTTGGCAACTGACAGCCTCTGTACTCAAGGATATTTTGCTTTCCCCACTAATCAGCTACTCCCCCTTTCACTGGGAAGCTCTCCCAAATCTGCAGGGTGATTTGGCACTCAGCTCCATTCTGCTAAGGGAGTTAAGAGCACAAGTCCAGTCCCCCACTTAAAAGCTGCTGGAGGGCTTACATAGGCTCAGCAGTGATCCTAAGCCCAGGACTGAATTTCGTTAAAGGCTGTTGACAACCACAAGGTTCCAATTTGTAACTGGCTGGAAAGAAAATTCTATTCATTGTGGTGAATATATGTACTAAACTTTCATGCAAGTAAAATTAAGCGCACCCACACCCTCAATATAGTTTTCACTCACTGGAATTTTTTTGAGATATATCAATTTAAGATATTATGCTATGTTTATATATATGTATATCATAATATTGTAAAAAACATACAGGTTTGTTTGGCTATATAAAATTATGATTATAGTCTTTGTTTAGTTTCAGATCTGCAAAATGTATTTAAGCTCTTAACACCCTTGTGAATATATTTAAGCAACTAAGTGACATTTGAATCTGGTTATTCTGCATGAAACAAAATCCACAGAATGGAACTTATCATCACTGATTAATTTTTAATCTTTTTGGAAATCTTAGCTAAAGACTTCTGGATTTGAACTGCTTAGAAACACACTTTGAGAACAAGTCCCTACAGCTGGAGTTTGGGACACACTGTGAGGAGAATGCTGGGAAATTATGCGTGCTAAACCCTTATCAGTGGATAAATAGAGAACTTCAAAGATGCCAGCCTGTCTGCTTTATCTCATAAATGGGATTTTCTTGTGCATACAAAGCAGAATGACAGAATCCGAACTCACAGGTTAACCAGTATGTCAACAAAGCAACCTCTTGATTGCTCCCCATACACAAGACATAAGATATGCCATTATGTCAATGAACATGGTGCTAAATGTAGGAGAGCCACAGAGATAGGGTTTAAATAAATTCTTTACCAGCAAACCCTTATGGACCAAATCAGAGGTCTCTTTCCAAAGAAATAACAAGGGTTTTCTAGTTTGCTACTATTTGGTTATATCACAGACAAATAGAAAGAAATTAAAATCCTCACAAAACTGAGCTAGGATCAGTGTGTAATGTTTATGACACTGAACAAAATAGAGACCTAATGAAAAAGAGTTTTTCATTTAAATGCCTGATTTAAAAAATGTAACTATAATCACTCTTTTTAGTATTCTAACCTGAATTGTGTGCACTCACGTACACTGATGATGCAAAACAACTAAAAACTTACAGACAGGGTACATGAGGACACCTTTTTGTTAGGGGGATCCTCCAAGTAGTAAAGATCTGGGACCATAGCCACTGCATTTGGTAAGGGAGACACCAGCCTAAAGTTTAGTAGCTATGTAGCCTATGAGAGCCAGTGAAACAGGGCTGAAGTTAGAACACATTGCTTTAGAAATACCTCCCTTCTCCTGGGGGGGCAGCAATCACCCACCAAACCAATATCCTTAGCAGTGTTCTAGAACCAGTTTTGAGTCATACTTTCACTTTTACTTGTTCACCAGCTGAAGATTGGTCAGTGCATCTGGAATGGTATACTTGACTATCTCAAATACTCAGTATATTTTTGCTGGGTTCATTAGTTTTTTCTCTCTCTGCCCCCGCTCCCACCTTCCCTTCCCTCCACACTCTTCTTTCTTCCTTTCCTTTCTTCTCATGTTACAGTTAAAAGGAGTAGCACAGAAGTGTTCAATTGTCAGTGTGGCTTAATGTATCGTCTTCAACCTTTAAGCCAGCTCATCGAAGCTCATATCATTATGAACTCGATTTCTGCCACACTGCTTAATACACACACCAACATTACCTCTCTTAACACCTTGTTTAAAATGGCATCCTGCTAAAGGGTACCTTTTAGACTGCAGATATTCTCTTCATCATGCCCTTTTCCATATTGCCCTACTATCTGTTCTCATAAGGGACTGTTTAAAGCAATTTTGATTAATAATACCTGATTCACCACTGCACACATCTAATCATAATTGGAGTGTTATAATTTATGGAAAAACTAAGCATATAATAAAGGTAAAACGTCAAAGATTACAATATACAGCTTTTGTCTAGACTTATTATTCCATATAATATAGGACAGGGGCTCATCAGGAAAGCAGTGTTTATTTGCATCCTAATAGAGAGGGAATCCTTTTTTGAAACCTGTCACTATTTCATTGTAAAGTAAGGCATGTCCGAAGAGACCCTTTTTAGCATTTCTCAGACATTTCAGTTTCCTGTTAAATTACCATATCCCTTTAATTTTCTCATCTGAAACTCCAGTAGGATAGCAACATATAGCATGGGGTTGTTCAGCAAAGAAGATAATAGCGTTGTGGCAGTACAGTTCCACTGCAACACTCAGAGAGGTATTGGCAGGCAAGATAGACTCTTATTCTCCTAAATGGTTAGACCCCAGTGAGCTACGATCAGGCTGACTACAGCACATTGCTCCTCTTTGGGAAGGGAGGGGAGGAAGAGGGAGACGGGGAATGTTGATTACATCTGCATCCTTCTGACTGGCATATCCGAACTAAAATGAATTGATTCTGCTAAATGTTTTATTTTTCAAAAAGGCTGAGTAAAGAACATTCAAATGCAAAACTATGCAAACTGTGTAGGCAAGGTAGTATCTATCTATATAGCACCAGTACCAGAGAGTTCATAATGATATTCCTTCCTGTCATTCTTCAGGTATAGTTGCAACGAATATATGTAGGGCAATAGGACCCTCTAGTTACTGATCTACTCCATGGCAGATGTCAAATGCAGTTTTTCCTCATGCCAATAGGTAAGGTGATCTTACAATAAGAAGCTACATCTCAGTAGGATGGGTTCTAGGAGTTATTTAACATCTAATATTTATTCCCAGTGCAAATCCTTCAGCCTAGCAGAGTGCAATTCTGAGGGAGATTCAGAGGACGATTCAGAAACACGATTTGATGTCTGTCCCTCGCACATCGAGCAGCAAGCTGAGTACTCACCAGGTCTTCATTCACAGAATGTTACTAACCTAAAGGGACAACCCAGTGATGTGTGCAGGAACAAAATATTCTGAGGACATTTCACAATTTAATAACCCACTGGAGTATAGCTATCTGAAGTCATTTGTGACCTCCAGCACGATGTTAGTAATACCAAGTTGAGTTCAGGTGCCAGCTGAAACTAGCACAATTTTCTCATTAAAGAAAAACACAAGAACAATGACTGGAATTCTAAAAACCTGCATAAATACACTTGATCAGAAAATGTAGGGAGAAAAAGATGATGTTATGAATTTAAAATCCCTTTCAGTCCAAAAGTTTCCAAAATCCATTATAAGTCATGTGACCACCTCATCACTGAAAAGCCATCCCTTGATACTTAATAATTGTGATTTATTTTACCATAATTCAGGGAACTCCTATTCTTGAACCAAGATCCTACTCTGTTACACACCATGAAAAAGAGATCAGCAAGACAGTCACTGTCCTTGCATCAATCTAAATATAAAAGATAAAAATTAATGTAGACAGGCAAGGATACCACAGGAAACAATGAGATGGTGTTGGGCAAGATGTTAGGGGGTCATCTCAGTATAACATCCTAAAATGCCATACTTTTGAAGGTATCTTGAGGCATTTTTGACAAGAGCATTTTTAGGGTAGGGATCAATCTGAAAAAGGTCAAGGGTAGAAACTGCAGAGAGCAATGTATACACAGGCTTCTGTAAGCCTTAGGAGCTGATGACTGAGAGTATTACTTGGTGTTCAGTAGAAGCCAGTACTGGAATTCAGTATTCAGACTGTGTAATAGGTCACCAAAATCTCATGATATTGCCTCCTTTTTAATTAGAGGTTTCTAATTAGAAGCCATGATGAACTCACTAAGACTTTTGATTTTTTTTAATAAGAAGTGTAAGTAGGTAGAATAGCAGATCTAATGAATGTAATTAGACACTGTCAGCCTTTCCTTTTTTAAATCGGAGAGATATTTTGGTGAGGCATACAGACACCAGACCTAAAGTCAACTTCTCCTTCCAGTATAAGAAAAATAAAGAAAGTATAAGCTCACTAGAAACCAGTACTATCGACTTTGTGCAGCGTACAGTATTCGACATTCTCTTGCCGCATTCATGGAAAGTAATTGCATTTTCATATACATGCACAATCCTTTTCACCACATTTGAGTTCCATTTATTCTGCCTACACACCATACCTTTCTGAAAAATAGTACACTCACACAGCACTTTATCAAGTGAGGATATAGGCCCTTCTGTAGCTGAACAGACCTGCCTACACAGCATTGTACAATGCAGCCAATGTTATCTCATCCCACTGCTTCAGCTCATTCATCCATTTTATCCTCTACCTAAAATTATCATCAGAGGGGAAAACCCGGAGTTTACACATGGTAGTTTTTCAAAGAAGAGAGTGCAGGTTTGGGGAGTACTGTTCATCATGATCTTCTGGGCACTTTAACTGATGTAAGCACTAATGGAATCAGGAGTCTAAATAACAGCTTTTGAATTGGCCTAGAAAGTCTTAATGGACAATCTCTCTCCTACAGTAAATAACACAGAGGAAAAAATGTCCATAAATATCAGAGGAAATATTCACTCACATCAAGAAATGGAAAAATTGGCTTTGTATACATAATATGAGCTCAGAAACATGAAAAAATAATTATAGACTTAAATACATAAGAGCACATGAACACTGAAGGTACATGAGTGTACACAAACACTTTCAGATCCGAAAACCTTTCTTACCCGACCCAAAAAATTAGCAAAGAGGCTCTTGACATAAGATAGGAACCTGACTCATCACTAAACTCATCCAGCTAAAGTTCACCTTTTCCTCAACTTCCTTCTATCTTCTTAATTTCTGGAGACTTCTTCCCCACACCAAGCCAGGACAACCGTGCAGGGTATGGTCAGAGCGGGATATGTTATGACAAGAAGAGAGTGCAATGGGAACCGTGCAGAGGTAAGCAGTGTGAGTGAATGGGGATAAAGACACCGTTACAATTCAGTCTGTGCCTAATTAAGTCTGAAGGACTGTGTGGAGAACGAGACCGTGCCAGTTTACAGAAGCTGGTTAATACTTGTATTGATTTCTAAGGCTCTGACTCAGCACATAAGCAGTTGCCAGAGTTTTAACTCAAACAATGTACTCAAGCATACGTACTGCCGCAGCAGGGCCTTTTTCCTAAGGCTTTGCTCCTGCACAGCAGATTACATTGAAGTTCTACACAGATCCGGGCTTTGTTGATGTGCATGAAAAAGCTGATATCATGACTGAGTAATTTTGGTAAATGAAAATATTACCTTAACGATAGTTCTCTGTTACACATTTTTACTACGCAGTTGGACTTTTTTTAAAGGGTATAGGTTCCCATTGATTTCAGTGTAGAAACAGTTAGATTTTAGTGCATCTGAGATTCTACAAGATTTGACCAAATTAATTACAATCTCCTTTTCTATTCTCTCATTTTAAGAGCAATTACAGGTATAGAGAGCTGTTGTCCAGGTCTCCTTGTATCTGTAATATCAGATCTATTTTGAGGGTAGACCATTTACATTGATATTAGGTTCTGAGAAACCAAGTACCCTGAGATATTTTCATTACGAATGTAATATAGTAAATATCAAGGAAGGATACACACAGGAAATGCACAGTGCTAAAGAATTCATTCCTTTCATATGAATGCACAATATCTGCGCTCAGGTCTTGTAGCTGAATACATTATCATGTATTACACTGTTCACATGCATACTCCTAGTTTATGGCAAATGCAATGGAATTCAGCTCAGCCTTCCTTGCAGACTCTTGCATTTATTGTGTTTTAAGACATGTGCAGACATTCAGTCCTACTAAGTTCAGTAGACTAGTTTGTTCTTTTACTTCTAAAAGTAAGAAACCTCAGCACCTGGAAGTACTATCTTTGGAGTAGCCGAGGAAGAAATCTTGCCTGTGTAAGACGCCTATTTTCCTCTACCACTCACTGTAACCACATTACTACAAATAACATCCTTAGAAGACAGTATTCTCCTTTGGGGCCTCACTAATGCAGATTTGATGGAACTGTATATATGAAATTACTTACAGAATTTTCAGAAGTCAGTGAAAGGAGGTAACAAGACTCATTAACAAGAATAGAGATCAGTCATGATAGTCCTCTGCAATACTGGCAGTCAGAGATAAACTTGTTTGAAAAAGTCAGATCTTTAATAAAATCACTGAGCGGAATTCTTTAAGAAGGATTTGAAACACTCTTTGTATTAACCATTTTCAAAAAAATGATCACAGAAAAAAGGAATAGAAAAGAGAGAAGGCGAACGGAAGGAAGAGAAAGGAGAGAAAATGGAAGGGGATGGTTTGAATTACATCATACAGAGAGTGAGACCCTCATCTGAAAAAAAATCAATGGAAATTGCCAGTCATTTTATTTGGTACTAAAACAGAAAACCCAAGCCATTTCAGATTCTATTGCCATGCAGCCTTTAAGAGGCTTAACGTTCCTAAACACCAGTTCTTCAGACGGAGTTCCAAAGGATTTTGAAATGTCAGTAGACATTCTCTAGGAGTGAAACAGTAACACCCCAAAAATCCCAGCTCAGCACTTGTAAATTCAAATATTTATTTTGTTTTTAAAACACCAAAGACACTAAGACAGAGACAGAATAACCTAACAGCATTTTTCATGCAGGTGCTTTATTTTTAAACACCCTAGAGAGGGCTCAAGGGAAGAAAGAACTATCAGCACTTTAAGGATTAAGTGCTAAGTACCATTCACTAGGGGAACTGGCTTGAATTTCCCCCTCCCACTTCCTCCAATTCAAGATTTATTTAACATGACCAGACTGAGATTGATCAGAGCAGAAGACAAGAGAATTGTTTGCATGCACATCTGGTGCAAAGTTCAGTGACTCACAAGAGAGTCGCGCCCACAGTAAAATGAAAATAATTAAATATACCCACATATACAGTGCCTTTATGACCAATCTTTATGCCACAGTATTGGCACTTTTTAATACTGAGCAAAAAGGATGCAAGCAGGATGCAAAAAAAATCCATCTCTGCAGCTGTTTGGCTACTTTCTATAGCAAGTCACTCAAGAGCTATCATGGAAACTAATTACAAATAGTACAAATACTTTATTTCCCATGAATCCTCCACAAGACAGCATAGCTCTTTGTAGGACCCTATAGGGCATCTCATATAGATCTCCGCCATCAACATGCTTTTTGGGGTACAATACCCAAGTGAGAGCAATTGCCTTGTATAGTCTCTTCCATCAAAGCTCCGTTTTAGCATAAGCTATGGTCTTGTTTGTGTTGAGTTTTCCTTTCAAGGCCTCTTCCAGTACCTCATTAAACTTTTGATTAGGAGCCTTTTCATTTTCAGCCTAAAAGTTAAACTCCTTTGAACCTGGGGCAAATCTTGTACATTAGTTCAGCACTGGGAGGAAGAACTGTTGAAGTCCCTTGATGTTTTGATAGAAAGTATTTATCTCCCTTTCAAGTCTCTCTTGCTATGTTAAGAAATGGAAGAGGGAAAAGTGTTCTCTCATTCTCTCTTCACATGATATCTGTCATCTGTTCTCTTGTCATCTTAGCTGTCCTTCTTCCCTGTCCCAAATCCAGCCAGAATTCCTCTTCTGTGAGAAAAGATCATCAGAAGTAGGCCTGATGTCCCCAAATCCCAGCTACTGTACAACATATTTAATACTTCTATACCTCTCAGGGTGAAATCCTTTGTAATACACACTCTAGGATGATATTTGAAGGAATGTGTTTGCAGAAGACCTGAGAAATCAGTAAAGCAAAATGTAGGCCTTTGCCTCTGAAAGTTAATAGGGAGATTCAAGATAGTTTTTTATCTTCTTCCCTCATGATTAAGAACAACATGGAGAATGTCTAGTTACAGATAATTTGGTCACTGATATTTTAGGAAAGAACAACTACAAAATCACTACTGACTCCAGTTACAGGGTTGAAGAACAAACATCTAGTGTCAGTATTCTTGATCTTTGTGGAGTTAAGAACTAAAAGCTGAATTTTGAATGAATGCAGATGCTCAAAGGGGTGAATACATTATGTAGATGAAAAATTACATTACAGCTGAAAAGATTTTTCAGTACAGTATATTTATTAATCCAAGAGTAAGTACACTTTGATGAATGCACTGACTTGATCACAGTGTAATTTCACAAGCTACCAATCACCTAGTTATAGATTGAATTCAAATTCCTTTTGAAAATTAAGGTAAAAATTAAGCATTGTATCATCATAGTCCTGCCAAGCGCAGATAAAACCAATTTGTGACAGCTGAAACAGGAGGGTCATTAAAAAATCCAAAACTATGGCAAAGTTCAAGAATGTGGAGTAATTAACTGAATTTCTGCCTCATGAGCTAACATTGCCATCATTGTCTTATACTTGCATCCATGTCATGTATTCACAGCAGGTTCAGTCTGTCATCAATAGAAATGTAAGTGCCAATGTTACTAGAAAGAATCTCAAAATCTTGGTCACACTCCATTGTTACCAAGGGTGCACATTTGATATGCAAGAAAATCCCGAGTAGTATCTATTTTTACTTTCTTCCATAACTGCAGAAATACCTTTTCCTTCTATTTTTTTTTTTAACAATTCCTATGCTATACTATGATGGGAAAGAACATACATAGTCACCTTTAATATTAACTCAAAGGAATACACTAAGTAAAATTCCTTTGCAAAGAGTTTTTACAGTTTAGGCTATCCAAACTGAAATTATGGGGAAAAAAATTATTTCTGCAGTTTAACTATTTTTGAGAATAAGAACTCATGGGCCACTTCCAGTTTGTAATCTCTGTGCATTAACATAGAACTGTCATTGGTTTTAAACTTTCGTCCCTTGAAAGAGAAACCCTTTCACACAAAATAATCCATTTTTGTAGAACTAAAGAAAATTATGTTCTGTTCTTCAGTCACAATATATTTTCCTTTTTGAGTTTTTTTTACCCTAGGTTACTAAAACATTAACAAAATAAACCTGAATTATTAGAGAGATTAATCAGAAGTTCAATCACCTTTTAAGTTTTTGGAAAAATCTTTAAATTAGAATAACAAAGATGAATTTTGGATATTACTATTTTTTTGTACTAAAAAGGCTAAAACTAAAATAAGATGGTAATGTGCCTTTAAAATTCAGGAGTGTGTCAACAAACATAGTGTTTAGCTCTATATGCTTTTCTAAACCCATGTTTAAGCATAATAAATTGCAAGTTAATTTTAATATCATTCCAGAGTCCCAAGCTTTTAACCAAATATTGTTTGAGGTAATATTCTACATGCCTGCAATTGTAATTGCATATAAACAGATGTTAGCAGGTTTTTTTTGAGAAAAGAAAATCAGTTACAGATGGTTGGAGAGTTAAAAGTAGCTATACAATATTAAAATGCTAATTTAGAAAAAAATAACATCAAAAATAATGATTTTCAAAATCTGACTGAAGAGTCTGAAGGCCATATTTTCTGATACTAATTTCCTTTTTTCCTGTTCCACAAGTGAAATTTGCATCATTGCCTCTTCATCCCACCATCACATAAACCTAGCTCAAAAATGAGGGGAAAATGTTTTTAACCTTTCTGTTAAAAATACATATCTATAATCCTTTCCGGGAAGTTTCTTTACCAAAATTTTCCAAAATGAGACGAACACACCACTCAGACAGGATTTTTAAATACTAGGTTCAAATAAGTCTTTGTACCAAGGAAGTGATAAATATTCCCTCTACTCAATGAAGTTACCTACCCCATCAGAAATGAGTGGTATTGCTGATAGCTTAATACTTTTGCTACTAACATTAAGAAACATACTATTAACCTGTGACTAGTCTAACAATTTATTTCAAGTTTCTTTGTCAGAGAAACTTGCCCAAAGACAAAAAGTTCAAAGTATTGGTTAAAAAAGACACAAAAACTGAATGAATACTCAATGCAATTTGGAAGGCACTTCATCAAAACAATGAAATCCACACTAAAAGTAAAACTTGACATTTTCTAATCATGAAAGGCTACTCAAGAGTCATTACTGACCCCCATGTGCAGAAAGAAAAAGCCAACATTTTTGTTCATTATCCTTGTTCCTCACAAAAGAAGAGGAACACGAGGATCAGAGCACAGGGGAAGAAATGACAGGAGTAATTAAACTTTTCACATACCCAAGAGATTAGCAAGAGGCAAAAGCCACCGTACGTACATATTACATCTCCTTGCCAAGTCTTGCATCTCTGTTGGTTCCTACTGGCTGCTTTAACTCCTTTGAGTTCAAGTACATCAATTTTACAGCTAGTCAACCATTTGTACGTAAAAGGTACTTATCTGGAAAATAAGCAAAAATCCTACATTTTGCTTCTATTAGGCTTCTGCTACTCAAATACTGTTTTCCTTTTTTTTTTTTTTTTCCTGGAAAAATACATTAGCTCTCCAACACAAGCCCTCATCTTTCCCTAGAGAACCTCACATGAAACACTGGTGTTACAAACACTTTCTCACAATGTTACCACCATCATTTTCTTGGTGCCTGAGTTCCAGGGAGCGAACATTAAAGTTACAGCCCCAAGTAAATGATCCAAAAGATAATAATGACTGTTAAAAATAAATAAAGAAAAAGGTTGTGTTTCAAAATACAGTGCTCCATCATGCAAACTTACCTCTGTTTTGAAAGTCCTGATTACAGGCAGAGCACTGCGGGAAGAGCTTGTACCATGGCTGCATTGGGATGATAGGTCCCAGGCTCAGCTTCGCTCCTGACTCTTCTGCCTCCTCCCTCTCCCCCAAGCAGTGCAGGGGGATGAGGAACTAGACTTGTGGTCAGTTCATAATGCTTTGTCTCTGCCACACCTTCCTCCTCATGCTCTTCCCCTGCTACAGCAAGAGGTCTCTCCCATGGGACACTGTCTTTCATGAACTTCTCTAACATGAGTCCTTTCCACATGGTGCAGTCCTTCAGGAACAGACTGCTCCAGCATGCCGCCCCCATAGGCCACAGTTCCTGCCAGAAAACCTGCTCCTGCGTAGGGTCCTTTTCACAGGTCCTGCCAGGAGCCTGCTGCTATGTGAGGTCTCCACAGGCTGCACCTTCTTTCAGGACACATCTGCCTGCTCCGGCATGGGATCCTCCACAGGTTGCAGGGTGGATATCTGTTCCAGTGTGGTCCTCCATGGACTGCAGGGGTACAACCTTGTTCACTATGGTCTTCTCCACGGCCACAAGGGAATCTCTGCTCTGGTGTCTGGAGTACCTCCTCTCTCTCCTTTATCTCTGACCTTGGTGTCTGCAGGCTTGTTGCTTTTGCATTTTCTCACTCCTCTCTCACAGCTGCTGCACAGTGTTTTTTACTCTTTCCTCTCCTAAATATGTTATTGCAGAAGTGCCACCAGTATCACTGATTGGCTCAGCCTTGGTCAGTGGTGGCTCTGTTTTGGAGCCAATTGTAACTGTCTCTGTCCAACATGGGGGCAGCTCCTGGTGCCTTCTCACAGAAGCCACCCCAAACCTTGACACATAAATCCAATACACTCAGATTAATAGTGACAAAATTAAATCCGATGGTGATCCCTCTATAATTCCAAAGAGGAGAAACTGTACTTGGGATTAGTAGTATGCCATAGGTGGACTTCTATATAACACTTACAGTTAAAAATAAAAGTAATCATAATGCATTGTCTTTTTACACTCAAGATTATATACACCTCCTTAGCCAGCAAAGAGTTCTGTTAATTTCCCTTCTCTACAGAGTGAGATAGCCTTAATAGTGTTTTCATTGCAAAGTTACAGAAACTTTAAGTTTGGACTACCTTTTCAGAATAATGTTGGAGTCTTCGTATAGGCTGGATCATCCTCATCGTCTTAGAAGAAACTACTAAGGTTGTGTGTTTCAAGTACTGCACATTGATGTGATGAAAGTACTACCAGGTACTAACCAGTATTTGCTCGATACCAAGAAAGTCTCTATTGTCCTAGATAGCACCTTCTTGTGTGTAAAGGGTAGCACCTTTATCTCTTTACTGTTTATGTAAATATATTTCATTCTTTCATTTCCATTGCTTTGACTTCATTTAAAACTCCCCAAAGATGCAATACATTTCTCTGCGTTCTTCCTGAACTTATTCTTTCGAGAGTTTAGTTTTTGAGAGATGTAAAAAAATAATAAAATCAGTTTTTATGGAACTAGATTTGTTTGCATTTGATTATTTTTGTTACAGTTGTCATTCGTAGAGTCATATTTGTGAAAAACTTCCATATTTGGAAGTCCTTGCAACCCTGAAGAACCACCTTTTCAACATTCTAGCAAAAAAAGCCAGAAACTATCCTCTCTGCCCCCAAAACAATTTATAACCTAAGATACTGTCACCATCAACACAAAAGATACTAAAGCACTGCAGAAGAAAAGAGGGAACAGCAAACTACTAACAAGGGAACTAAATGATGTGGGGTGGATTTTAACAAGGATAGGGTCTTAATTAGGTAGGGATTTGCAGAGAGAGAGAGAAAAAACTTTCTTGTAATAAGATAATTAGTGGCAGTGGTTTATATCAGCACAAAACTAGGACAGGCAGTTGGCAATTAAAAAGTACTGTTTCCTTGGTGGTGTCAGTCAAACAGCACAGAGTAGCGAGCATCTCTAAACACAATAAAGTGCCAGATATCAGCTGGAACTGGTTCCCCAAGAGGTCGTAGATTCTCCATCGCTGGAAACATTCAAGGTCAGGTTGGATGGGGCTCTGAGCAACCTCATCTAGTTGAAGACGTCCCCGCTCATTGCAGGGGACGCTGGATTAGATAACCTTTAAAGGTCCCTTCCAACCCAAACCATTATATCATTCAATAAACCACAGCCCTTTCCTCTCTTCTTGTCACTATAATTTTAAACCCTGTAGTACTCCTTTCTTTTTCTCCAAATGCTTTGAAAGTGAAACAGATTATTTGGAAACCAACTACCAGATACTCCCTAAAAAGGAGACAAAAGCATGAATAGGGAGGGGGGACAGTAAAGAGAAGCTGTCAGATTTTTCAGTTTGGATATGCATCATATGTGGTGCACAAGAGACTCTTTCAGTTAACAACTATACGTATGATTAGGAAGGGGTTAATTCAGAAACTACAAAGTTGAAAACAGATTAGGTAGATTATGCATAAAAGGCTTACTATCTTTCATCTTAGAAGAGCTTAGGCAGCTCCTGCGTGTCTGTCCTGTTGAGACTTACATACCAACATATTTGCCAAGGAAATTAAAAGATAATTTACGACGAGGTAAGCATACTCTGTCGTCTGGCTCCCTTCTGAAACGGCTTTAGAGTCTTGGAAGTCACAGCAAAACATCCTCTTGTCTAACCTGTCAGTGGCAGCAGAAATATTCACCATGGACTGAACTGTTTACCCTCCATCCTTGGCACCGGGTAAACACTAGAGATTTTTTTACAACTTGTGTCTGTGGTTCTCTATAATTTCTCTGACACAGGAACTGCGTTGGGTCACAGTGGGTCTATTTTGGACGAGAACTCTGGGTGCTCCAAGGTGTGCCTGATGACTGAAATACAGCACTTTGTCAGATCTTTTCAGAAGCCAGTGCCCCAGTGCATCTTGTGGTGCACCCTACACGAGTTCGACAAGGGTTGTTACCGGTGTTGTGCTTAGCTGATAAAGGACATTGCAAAAGAAGCAGTTAAAATTTCTTACTGTTGAGGCATACTCTTTCTCCCCTTCCTCACTGTGCTGAGCTTTCCCCACAGAAAAACTACTAAAGTGACCTTTTTCACTGCCACTTGTTCATTCCCTCCCACCTGCAGCCACATACTCCCACAGCCCATGAGTCTTATCTGAGCAGAAAGGCTTTGAGCAGGGGCCATGTAAAACTACGTGGCTGAACCAAGTCTACCAGCAAGGACTCTCAACTGAACAGCACTGGCCACAGCTTTTGGGCCTAAGGAATACGAGGGGTAAACACTGTCAATATTAATCTCATACTCCTAGCCAGGCATCTGAATAGTGTGCGCATTAAAGGCTGGCACTACATATTTTGGGGCTTTTCAAATGCTGAGATGTTCCAGCTGTTGGGATTGAACGAGGACAAAAATGACATAGAAATCATGCCCACATGTACAATAATGGGCTAGCATGGAAATGAAATCATCGATGGTATACCTTGTGTTTGTAAGAGGGGGGAATGGGACAGTTCAAGAGGAAAGGGAGGATCAAGGATTATAAGCATAAGGGGATTTCATGAATGTCATATTATTTCTGTCTGGCAGAGATTTTGTGTGCTCAGTTGTCTGATTTTGTTGTACAGGGATCCTGAGATAGAAAATATACTAAAAAAGGGCATCTAAAACTCCTCCTTCCAGAAGCTTTAAGCTTAAAAGAAAGCACATGTTAGCAAAAACCAGTGTCACACATTAGGAGGAAAGCAGATATGTCCCAGAAATTCAGCCTGTTTTGGGTAGCAGCAGTTGGGCCCCCTGAAAGTAAACCACCAAGTTCCTAATCACTTCTGAAATTTAGGCCACTGCCTTTAATTTACTCTTCTGGGAGCAGTCAAAGATTATAGAAGCAGCAAAAAGGATAACAAAAAAATGCATTTTAATCTGAAAATAGCATGAGGGTTTTATCTCAATACAATTTTCAGTTGCTATTCACAAGGGGATATGCTGTAGTGTTTAGCATATTTGATACCAGTGGCACTGATGATTCTAGGAGCTGAGTCAACTGACATAGTGAACTGCCACCACAGCACTTTGCTGGAATGAAGAAAGCATCTGGGACTCAAATATCTGATGGGCTTTACTTATGGCAACAGTAAGACTTTACTATGCATTAATGTTTCAAATACTCAGTCTATTAAGCTTTTGAAAGATAACAGCACACAGAAAATGTCTATTCTGGTACGGCAAGACAATCTTTGAGACACATAAATCCTCACACGCTCTTCTCCTCCCTGTCTCTCAGCTTTCTCTTGGACTATGCCAGGGAAAAAAAAGTATAAAATTTATTCACCGTTACTATTTGTAGCAGGTAAGATGCAGCAAAGCCTGCATGAAAATCATTTAAACATTTAAAACAAATGTGATGTTATGTTTTTGTTGAAATTTCCTTCCACAGTAACGAGTAAGAGTCAGGTTCCTTCTTACAATTAAAGTCAATACAGAATTAGAATGGAGAAAACTTGTACTGTAGGAATAGAGGTGCCTGGAAATTTGAAAGGAGAAAAACTTTTATTAAAAAATTGGGTTCAACAAGCCCAAAATATTTTTTTCTAAATGTCTTGGCGACAAGTAATTTTCATTGCACTGAAGGCAAGGTTTCAAGGCAACATTCTCTGCATGTACCATATGCGTGCTACAAAGCTAAGTAGAGCAGAAGTGGTGGCTTTCTGACCCTGAGGTCTGCCATAAAGACACTAATAATCTAGAAATAGTTTCAAAATGTTAGCTTAGTGAAGACCTGCTCTGTCTAATATGTCCAAAGCCAGAAGGCTCTAATACCTTCTACCTGTTCTGGCTTTGCCAAAAATTCAAAAATTTTCAAAATATTCAGGAGCCTCAGAAGCTCCTCAGACCACAAAGACCACAAAGCCTCCCTGGGAAAATGGCATGATGTTGGCCTTGACACTGAAAAAACCCAGCGTTTTCCCACCTGTGAGGGCACAGAAATGTTTTTATTTGCTGTAATTCAGAGTGAATACAAAAAAAAAAAAACAGAAAATCCCTTTCAAACATAAATATTCCTTGCTGCCCAACTCTGTAGGGAAAGAGACATACATAGAATCATAGAATAGTTTGGGTTGGAAGGAACCGTTGAAAATCATCTAATCCAACCTCCTCTGCAATGAGCAGGGACATCTTCAGATCAGGGCACTCAGAGCGCCATCCAACCTGACCTTGAATGATTCCAGGGATGGGTCATCTATCACCTCTCTGGGCAACGTGTTCCAGGGTTTCACCACCCTCATTGTAAAAATTTTTTTCCTTGTATGTGCTCTAAATCTTGGACTTTTTTACTTTAAAGCCATTACTCCTCATCCTCTCGCAATAAGCCCTGCTAAAAAGTTTGTCCCCATCTTTCCTGTAGGCCCCCTTTAAGTACTGAAAGGCTGNGCTGTGCCCCAACCCATGTTCAGGACCCTGCGCTTGGCCTTGTTGAACCTCATCAATTTCACACGGGCCCACTTCTCAAGCCTGTCGGGATCCCTCTGGATGGCAACCCGACCCTCTGGCATGTCATCCATGACACTCAGCTTGGTGTCCTCCGCAAACTTCCTGAGAGTGCACTCAATCCCACTGTCTATGTCATTGATGAAGATATTAAACAGTACTGATCCCAGTACAGACTCCTGAGGGACACCACTTGTCACCAATCTCCATCTGGACATTGAGTCATTGACCACTACCCTCTGGATGCAACCATCCAACCAGTTCCTCATCCGCTGAACAGTCCACCCATCAAATCCATATCTCAAGAAATTACAGAGAAGGATGTTGTGGGGGACAGTGTCAAAAGCCTTACAGGAATCCAGATAGATGACATCCATATCTCTTCCCTTGTCCACTGATGTAGTCACAATGTAGCATAGCAGGCAGTGGACATGGGGAAATTTGCAGAGAAACTTCTAGCCTCCTCCCTCCAACCCCATCCTCTTCTCTGATTTCTATTACCTACAGCAGATAAAGGTAATGCACCCAACTCCATTTATTTCTCTGCACAACATGCTATAGACCAATGCTGATAATATGGCAACCAATGCTGCTGCAGTCCCAAATAAACAAACTTAAAAATGGAATACCACTCACATCACTTTCCATTCAGTCATGACACCTACCTAGAATATCTTACTCTATTATCCAATCAAGGGCCACCCTCAAAACCATGCTCAGCTCTCAGATTTATTATTCATACCCTTTCTGGATTCATTTCCTGCAGTCTGAAGTTCATATTGCCTCCATGGAATGGAATGGAATGGAATGGAATAGAATGAAATAGAATGAAATAGAATGGAACAGAATGGAACAGAATGGAACATTTCAGTTGGAAGGGACCTACAATGATCACCTAGTCCAACTGCCTGACCAATTCCAGCCTGGCCAAGTTAAAGCATGTTAATAAGGGCATTGTCCAAATGCCTCCTTATCGCTGACAGGCTTGGGGCATTGACCACCTCCCTAGAAAACCTGTTCCAGTGTTTGACCACCCTCTCAGTAAAGAAATGCTTCCTAATATCCAGTCTAAACCTCCTTTGAAACAGCTTCGAACCATTCCCACGCATTCTATCACTGGATCCCAGGGAGAAGACATCAGCACCTCCCTCTCCACTTCACCTCCTCAGGAAGCTGTACAGAGCAATGAGGTCGCCCCTTAGTCTTCTTTTCTCCAAACTACACAAGCCGAAAGTCCTTAGCCACTCCTCACAGGACATGTCTTCCAGCCTTTTCACCAGCTTTGTTGCCCTCCTTTAGATGCATTCAAGGACCTTCTTAAATTGTGGGCCCAGAACTGCACACAGTATTCCAGGTGAGGCTGCCCCAATTTTAAATACAGCAGGATAATCCCCTCTTTTGACCAGCTGGTTATACCATGTTTGATGCACCTCAGGATGCCGTTTGCCCTCTTGGCTGCCAGGGCACACTGCTGACTCATACTGAACCTGCTGTCGATCAACACCCCCAGCTCCCTTTCTGCAGGGCAGCTCTCCAGTCACTCCTCTCTCAGCTTATACTTGTGCCCAGCATTACTCTGTCCCAGATGGAGAATCCAGCATTTTGACTTGTTAAATTTCATCCCATTAATCATAGCTCAATGCTCCACTCTATCTAGATCCCTCTGCAAGGCATCTTAGAATCATACAATGGTTTAGGTTGGAAGGGACCTTAAAGACCATCTAGTTCCAACCCCCCTGCCATGGGCAGGGACACCTCCCACTAGACCAGGTTGCTCAAAGCCCCATCCAGCCTGGCCTTGAACACTTCCCGGGATGGGGCATCCACAGCTTCACTGGGCAGCCTGCTCCAGTGTTTCACCACCCTCATAGCGAAAAATTTCTTCCTGAGATCAAATCTAAATCTACCCTCTTCCAGTTTGAAGCCATCACCCCTCATCCTGTTGCGTCTTGTCCATCAAGAGAGTCAACAGCACCACCCACTTTCAAAGTTAGGGACCCACATCTGTTATACCAAAGAGTAACCAGGTATGTTTCTCAGTCCAATTAAGAGCATGTTGATTGGACATCCTCAGTTTATTAGACCTGTATTTAGAATAGAGAAAGCTACAGGAAAGGAAGAATAATCAGGATCAGCTACTAAACAGTCTGCATAAAATAGAAATAAACAGGTTGAGGTTCAGACAGCATCTCAGAAACCACAGGGCAATTTGGAGAACTAATGCAGGAGCAAGGGCTCAAGCAATCTGCACATTTCAAGGTGAGTTCAAGCATTCGGTGTTCCCAGAAAGATATGTCTATATCATGGTGACAAATAATCACGGTGAAGGGCATTCTAGTCCTGTGTTACAGCTGGAGTACGTTGCATATTAAAGGTGAGCACTTTCAAATGTTCTCTGCTCAACTGAGTTACACAAAGCCTCATTCCAAGAAAGCAGAGAAATACTAATTTTAGCACTTTCCATATATATGTGATATCTGTTAGCCTATTTTTAAAAAATGCATAAAACCCCCAAAAAATCTCTTCCAAATGCACATGTTGCAACACAGAGGGAAGCACTCTGAGGCCAGAGCTCACAATGAAGGCCTGTGCCTTGAGCAGGCCAATAAATACCAAGTAGAGACCCAAGCACTGTTCAAGGTGAGCAAAAAATCAGAATCTGAGCCAAAGTGGGTGGAAGAGAGCAGAAAGAGACAGAGGGAAAGACAGAAACAGAAATCATGCGTTTGAAAGCATTTTACCTGCTTATGTAGCAGATTCTAATGCACCTGCACAGCTATTCTCAGCTTATGGAAACACTGAAATAAATCCTCACACAACAACCCTCTGAGAATAATAAATATACATTTTAATGGGACATATGAGTGACTGTGCTAATGCAAACTAATGCTAAACATGGAAAAAAAAAATTTGCTTTCTTGTATGCACCACTTGACATGCAAAATCGGTCTTCAGAAATCTGAATACAAATACCTGAAAGAGTGCAAAATAAACAAGAAAAGCCCTCATGTAACATGTCTATAAATAACTCTTCAGACAGTCTCTGGACGGGGTAACATCACACTTGGGCATGTGCTTTATGACCAGATCAAAAAAAAATTACCCACAAGAATAATCTACAGCAGGTTTGTCTTTTTTTTCCTCTGTAGTCCCTTTAACACCAGGCAATAACATATGCAATTGGTTAAGTAATACAATATTTTTTTCTTGGATAGGAGATTGTGCCTTAGTTCAGAAACAATTCCATGACTAGAATGCCCCTCCGAAAGAACGGTACTTTTTCCTTATCTTTGTCATTTTCAACGGACAGCATTTTTACCACTCTGGAGAGATTATCTTCAATTTCATCCATGATATATAGAAAAAACAGATAAAAAGTAGGAAATGTACCACTTGCACCTTAAATTCTTGTATTGCAAACCTATTTCAGTGCTGTATACATCAACAAATGCACTTCAATTTCTTCAAGCTAATAGGGATAAAATAAGTGGTTCCACCTGGGTGAGCTGGCTATGCATGGTCATGCCTGTCATGATGGCAAGTTGCTATCCAGTTTGTGCTCAGTTTTCATCAGTAGCCACATGTGAAACTCATTGTAGTGATCTACCCCAGTCTGAACTTGCTGGCTTTAGGATTTGCTGTTTATTTTTTGTGTCTTAGAGCTGTTGGTCTGTTAGCTTTGCAAAGACATCACAGAGCTATCTAAGGTTAATCTACATTTATCAGAATTTTGCTGATATGACTATATTTGAAGTGCTGCTGCAGTTTATATGAGCATAGAATCAGTATTTCCCCATCTGGAGGCCATGGAAACTGCCTAGAAACTAGTTTACCAACTACTTTAAATAGTGACATTGGAAAATACTCCAGGTAAATATGCAACAAGTGTACGATTGCCAAGTGGAAATAGTTATGGTTGACCTATCCACTAGCCAACAAAAAATCTCAGTCACTCACTAACGTCTCCTTCCAAAAAAGTAAGCAATCCTGGAGGAACAGTGCTTGCCCATGACACTGTCTATCTGAGGGGCTTCCGGCATAGCTGTGCATCAGCTAAAGAATATGCCAGAAAAACTCTGAAGCGCAAGGAAACCTGCAAGGTGGCTACAACCACATCACTCATTAGTGCTCATTCTCAGGCTGCTCCTGAGATTGATCCAGCCCTAGGGCAAGCAAGTCTCACTCAGTTTAGTGAACTGAATGCAGCCTGAATACCCCATCGCACCTCATGGCAGATGCGGGTAGATGCCCTAGCAGCTGCTGGGGCCCTCCTTACAGCAGATGTGGTTGCAGCACACTGGACACACCTAGGATTTCATTTCAGAAGACAAGCAGGAACAGCCCATCACAGATCCCAAGACTGATGCTGTCAGCATATGATTCGCTGTTTTGCCTCCAGGCCAAATTGAGGATGCTCTAAACAGGAGCGTAAATGCAGACAATCAATCCAAAGAGACTTGACCAAGTGTGAAAGTGATTTGCTGGTAATATAGACTGAATATGGTCTTACACTACACAGCTTCCCCAAGGGTTCCTGTAGCAGAGAAAAGTAGCATGGCTGAAATAAAAAGGGCTTTTTAAAGAAGCCACAGGAGACTCTTGGGGTTAAATAACCATATTGCTAACTAGACACAAGGCTTAGCTACTGCTGTTCTGGTAGAGATTAGATTACTTCTGAAACATAGAAGGTTCTATTATAAAAGAAAGCAGAGACATTTATTTTCCTTTCTTACTTATTAGATCCTCCTGTTTTGGCCATTGATGACACACCAAAGGTGACCTGTGCCTTCTCTGGAGAATTAACTGAGTTCATAAAGATATTGCCCGCATGCTGTAAGAAACAAAACACTTAAATCTTTTAGTTCTCACACATCTTTGAACTTATGGCATCTGAAGCTAGAGATCCCTATACCATTGCTCTTATCCAATGATCCTTATTAGCTCTTCTCAATTCTCTGTGTTACCAACCCCCCCTCCTTGTCTGTTCTTAAAAAAAAAAAAAAAAAAAAAAAAAAAAAAAAAAAAAAAAAAAAAAAAAAACCCAAAAAAATCCAGCACAATGCAGAGGCTCCAGCCTACACATCAAGATGGAAGTTTCTCAGACCATGCAAGGTAACATGGTCTTCAGTCCTGCACCTGCTTGATAACCAGGCTGAAAACGCATTACAGTTGGTCAATGCAGACTAGTGACACCATGAAAGTGAAAGCCAAATTCTCCAGTGCTGAGCCCAGTAGGGACCATTCACCCTCCTAGTTTTGTCTGCTCTCACCAAGGGCAAAGGAACAACATGAAAATATCTGAATTCTGGATCAGTATTCTCACACAGATTGATTTTAACAGAGTTCAGACAACTGAAAGGAATCGATTGCAGTTTTCAGAACCAGACCTATGCTGTGCTGAAAAGATGGTAAAGGCAAAACGCACGAGAAGATGGAATAGTTTGAGACCTACAGGTGGAGCAGGAGGGACCCTAGCATATTTCTTTAGACATTTCCCATTTTACTAGCAACCTTACTAGGAACTGGGTCAAGGAGAGATATTCTCAATATCTCTGCAGCTTGCTCTCTGTGGTGGGTTGACCCCAGACAGCAGCTAAGCACCCACACAGCTGCTCGCTCCCTCCCTACTCCAGCAGGACAGGGAGAGAATAGTAAGAGCAAGTGAAATAAAACTCGTGAGTCGAGATAAAGACTGTTTAACAAGTGAAGGAAAGAAAAAAAAAAAAAACCCAAACCCACAAGTGATGCAAAGGCAATCATTCTCCACATCCCACAAGCAGACCAATGCCCAGATAGTCTCAGAGCAACAACTACCTTAGAAGACAAAACCCGCACTTTCTTCTGCTACCTGTTTTATTGCTGAGCATGACATGTTACAGTAGGGAATATCCTTTTTACCAGTTGAAGTCAGTACCAGCTGTGTCCCCTCCCAATTTCTTGCCCACCCCCAGCTACTCACTGCGGGGGAAGGGGCAGAGAGGAAAAAAAAGAGAAAACCTCAATTCTGTACAGGCTGCTATGAAGAAAATTGACTTCATGCCAGCCAGACCCAGTACACTACCAGGGAACTACAGGCCGGTCAGTCTCACCTCTGTGCCTGGCAAGATCATGGAGCCTATCCTCCTGGAAACTCTGCTAAGACACATGGAAAATAAGGAGGTGATTGGTGACAGCCAACATGGCTTCACCAAGGGCAAGTCATGCCTGACAAATATGGTGGCCTTCTATGATGGGATTACAGCATTGGTGGATAAGAGGAGAGCAACAGACACCATCTACTTAACTTATGCAAAGAGTTTGACACTGTCCCACACAACATCCTCGTCTCTAAACTGGAGAGACACAGATATGATGGATGGATGGACCACTCAGATAAGAAACTGGCTGGATGGTTGCACTCAAAGAGCTGTGGTCAACAGCTCGATGCCCAAGTGGAAACCAGTGATGAGTGTCATTCCTCAGGGGTTGGTATTGGGACTGGTGCTGTTTAACATCTTTGTTGGCAACATGTATAGTGGGCTTGAGTGCACACTCAGCAAGTTTGCTGATGATGCCAAGCTGTGTGGCACGGTTGACACACTGGAAGGAAGGAATGCCATCCAGAGGGACCTGGACAGGTTTGAGAGGTGGACCCATGTGAACCTCATGAAGTTCAATAAGGCCAAATGCAAGGTCCTGCACATGGACCACGGCAGTCCCAAGCACAAATACAGGTTGGGAGGAGAATGGATTGAGAGCAGCCCTGAGCAGAAGGACTTGGAGCATTGGTTGATGAGAAGCTGGGCACGAGCTGGCAATGTGCGCTCACAGCTCAGAAAGCCAACCATATCCAGGGCTGCATCAAAAGAAGCACGGCCAGCGGGTCGAGGGAGGTGATTCTGCCCCTCTGCTCTGCTCTGGTGGGACCCCACCTGGAGGACTGTGTCCAGCTCTGGAGCCCTCAGCACAATAAGGACATGGACCTGTTTGAGCAGGTCCAAAGGATGGCCACAAAGATGATGAAGACAGGCTGAGAGAGTTGGGGTTGTTCAGCCTGGAGAAGAGAACGCTCCAGGGAGACCTTATAGCAGCTTTCCAGTATCTGAAGGCCAACTGCAAGAAAGCTGGAGAGGGACTTTTTACAAGGGCATGTAGCGATAGGACAAGGGGTAATGTCTTCAAACTAGAAGAGGGTAGATACAGATTAGATATCAAGAAGAAATTTTTTCACTATGAGGGTGGTGAGGCACTGGAACAATTGCCCAGAGAAGTTGTAGATGCCTCATCCCTGGAAGTGTTAAAGGCCAGGTTGGATGGGGCTTTGAGCAACCTGGTCTAGTAGGAGATGTCCCTGTGTCCCTACGTGATCTTTAAGGTCCCTTCCAGCCTAAATGATTTTATGATTCTATGATCTGCAGGGATTAGAGACAAAGGAGAGAAATGCCTGTACCAGCTCCCCCATCTGGAGGGGGGATTCCCACACTGTCATAGGAGTGATTTGCTCTTCACTCTCTCATTTATTTCACAGCTCACCAGCTACACTGTATTTTTAGACTACATTACACAAAGGCTTCATTAGCAATTAAACTGGCACCCCCTTTCCGATGTTTCAGCTCAATGGATGACATCTAGTCTTTATTTACTCCACTATGTTTCATTATTAAAGCACACATTACTTCTGCTCCCATCTTCACTTGCCATTCATCCAGTTCACTTCATAGTATCTATGATCTTTTGGGAGGGTTCTGAAATACAAATTAAATTACTTTACAGCTCTTAACATTGTCACTCCATTCACAAATAAATGAAGTGCCTAAAAGTCACTCCAAACAATCCTGCTGGAGTGCAAGGGAAGTAGGAAAAATATTTTTCTCCCTATTTTTTGGATAAATAGTTTTATAATACTTAAAGGATTTATATTCTTTCCTTGCAATTTGAAATGACCAAACATAAGATTTGACAAGAGAATTGCATCCCAGGTTTTCATCTGAACCTGTGTGCAGGGAGGGGTAAATTATAGTTTTCACCTTCAGATAATTCCAAAACTTTCCAAGAAATGAGATACTGCTCTAGCTCTCTATTGAAAGTAATAAGTGTGGGGTTAGGTATTGTGGTAGACAATACTATGGGGCAAACCCTACTTAGAAATACAGTACCGAATATGCTTAACTGTCTGGACTCTCTTACTGTATCACACCTTTAGGATTCTATGAACTACACATGAATGAATTTGCAGTCAGTGAATCTCTGCAAGTTTACAGCAGCTGAGGAGCTGGACCATTACTCTGAGGACATTTTCTGTTGCTGAATACCAGAGTAACTGTTTCTATGGGAAGAAGTGTTCAACAGCAAAAATTAATGTGAAATCACCTCACCTCATACTATTTGTTGTATTGCTTTATCACCTGAAATAGGAACTAAACTACCACACTGTGTGATCTTTTATGGAAAAGCTTCGTGACAGATGCTCCCAAGCATACCGCTAAACCTTAGGAAAGCAATTTCAATGAGTTGAATTGTGAATATTTTAAAACTGCTGACAAATACTTTTAAGCTGAAATGCTTATTAGCATATCTGAGTCTGTTCAAAAGGCACATCTTGTGAGCTGATTGAAGAGGAAGCTTTAACAGAACAGTCAGGCATGTAGTTTCAGTGGTACTTGATAGTTCCTCAAAATGACCTAATTTCTTTTAATTGACTATCAGATTGTGTTTTTAGTCCCACTTCACCATTTGTGAAAATCTGCTATTAATCCTTACCTGCTATTCCAAACAGAAGTGTAATTGACATTTCTCTAGTATACGGGTAATCCCTGCTTTTCATATTCTATTAAATGCTTCTAAATCCTGCAAAAGCTGCTGTTGTGGCTGCTTTTAGAAAATAGACAATGCTTCTGTTAAGTCACCTAAATAGAAACATACATTTTGAAAATTAAAGCTGCCGTAACATGACTCCCTAATCTCTGCAACATTGCAGGTGAATTAAAGGACATGGTTTTAAAATGATACAGCATCCTCCTACTATAGAATGACGATTTTCAATTTATGTTCAGAAACATCTGCAGGACAGTTGCCCTTATATATGTCTTAGGTGCTAACAGACCTATCTTCACCTCAGAAACCTAATGAATCATCAACCCCAGACAGTAGATATTGATCTCTTTGAGTGGCACTGTTTAGTTTCCCATAGTCCATACAAAAAAGCTCAGTAGAGGAAATGTACTAATATGAGTGGAGATGCCCATGAACAACAAGCAGCAGAGACAATACCCTCTTTTAACATTTGATTTCATTGATCATCTATAACTTTTTTTCCTCATAGGTGAAGCTCTGTAAGGCTTTTTGACAACAATCTTTATTGCCAGCATCAATGTGACATTTGATTAAACCAGTCTTTCTGGTCTTATCTTTAAAGTTACTGGATTTTTCTGTATTAAGAACTTAATCCCTTTGTTTCTGATGTGATTCCATTTGTAGATGCAACTAACATTTCTGTTCTCTGAATTATTTTTAACTCAAGGCCTTCCCACAGCTGGTGAATACCTACACTTCTTCATAAACTGAAGCTTCTTATGACACTGCATCTGAGAGCTAATCTTATACTGTGTTTTTAAATCCCATTAATTTATTGTGAGTCTAGGAATATTGTAAAATATGAAGTTTGCCAGAGATGTAGCGGGATATCCACACCATCTACTGTAGCTTCTAGGCTCCATGTCCATTATAAAACAAAACAGGCTGTTCCTAAAAGAACACCCAAGATAGGGTCCTGTTTTGAATAGTACTGTGAAAAAGCTGCTTTTTTTTACTGTCCAAAGACCATAAAAATGCCTAAGTTAAACAAGCCAGCCTAAACAGCATATGTAATGACCGGCATCCATCTGCAACAACAAAAGGCATCCCGCTCAGGAACCTTGGCTGCTAAGTGTCTGCTGAATATAGACATCATCACAAATCTCAGCATGGGCTGGATGAACTCAGAAAAGCATTGCTTCAAAACATTTTTCAGTAGCTTCTCTTATGTCTTTTGCTCACAACTAGGACAGAAAACTACTTGCATCTGTCCTTCTGGATTCACTGTGTGCACCAGGCTGCTTAGGAACAGAGTCTTCTCATTTCCCATATTCTGGCTCAACAGAGAATTTAGTCTACCTGTTTTTCAACTTACCTGGCACATATTATTAGTGCATTGTAATTTCCTTGAGAAAGAGGTCTGCAAGGGGAAAGCTTTATAAGGGAGAGGATAAACCTGTGAAGGAAACATCCCAGAGCCGTGGTTTATTACTACAAGAGAAGTCACAGTGCCATGAACTGACATCACCAAAACACTCTAGAGAGCGCTGTCAGGGTGAGGGAATCAAAGACTACACTTCACAGTAGAAAGGCTGAGCTACTCTCTAAGTATCCTTGATTTACTCAGTAAGAGAAAACTGACAGCTGCGAAATAAGCATACCTACAAATAAAGCACAGGAACAGAAATACAAGAAAATGGGGAGGCAGTCAAATTAGCAAACCCACGAGACACACAGTTGGTAAAGGAATTCCCTATCCTACCAGCAGGTGTTGGAGGACACGTGTAGGAATGTGCAGGTGCTGAGTAATCTGAGACACAACTAATATGGTGTCAAGACACAACTAACGAACAGTGTTCAAAAATGAATACACAAGCCCGACAACTACTCCCTAGCAAACTTCCCTTCAGGTCTAGAAAATGAAGTAGGTAACCTAAAAAATGCTTGTATTCTAGATATTAAATGAACAATAAGGAAGAAATACTCTGGCTTTATTAAAAGCTTATTATGCTGGATGAAATTAATATGTTATGGCAAACAAACATGTGAAGGCAGTTCTGAATTTTACGAAAGTTTTGCTAGTATTTTTGAGCTACCTGCTGATGTTCACTCAGTCTGGCCTGGAAATAAACAGGTCATCATGGGAAAACCGGATGAAGAAAACATAAGCAGAAGAGTAATACTATAATAAGAAATACAAATGGAATGAGCTTGGGGGTGTTTTGCAAGGTCTGTAAGTGTTGGATTTGTACTCGAACATACAATTGGTTATCAGCATTAAAGATGGAAAAGTCATGAGATTCATCTTCATTAAAAAAAGGGAAAAGGTTAAACAGTACAATAATTAAATTAGCAGATGATAATAAATTGGGAAGTGTGGTAAATGACCTTTCTACAACAGAGGCAAAGAAGTACAGTATAGAATTTCCTTAGGTTCAGCTGAGTAGGTAGAAGATGAAGAAACAAGATGAAGTTGTTTTGCAAAACATGAGAAAAGAAATTAAAACACCAATATTATTTTAGGACTATAAACTCTGAATTACACAATAGCATGTTGCACAGAAAGGACAATATGACTTTCAGCAGCATGTACAGAAGTATCTTGACTGACAGCAAAGAAAAAATAATTTGTTTCTACAAAGCTAGTAGAATTTAGACTAAAGTATTCAATTCTAAGCAGCATAGCCCGGTAGACATTGGAAAACTGAGAGGACCAAAAGCATGAAAACAGTGCGAGGGTGCGGAGAGAATAATTTAACAGGAAAGACTTAGAGCATGAAATATCTGTGGACTGATTAAGAGAAAATGCTTGAAGTAAGTTAAATGGGTAGAGAAATTATATTAAGGTCAAATTAGGCAGAATAGGAGGTTGGGTTGTAAATTTTTAAAAGAAATCAGAACTTTCGGGTTGTGTTTTGTTGGAAACCCTTTTAGAAGTTTAGAAAACAAATTGTTGGAGATCATCTTACCTATGCCAAGCAAAAGATGTTGATTGCTTTTTACCTCATACCTAAATCCATCCAGACCAAGCAATTTCCCCATATCTTTCAATGACAAACCAAGGAAAGGCAGACAGGCAGAAAACCCTCGGGGGAAGAATTGGAAGAATCTGAACGTCTAGCCAAAGGCACTAGATGTGCAAATACATAGTTACTGCTATTGAGCTCAGTGGACTTCTGCTTATGTGTTCTGAAAAATCACTTGAGTTGCTTATCTGCCTCTTTAGTGTATTTTGGAAATGATTACCCTAAAAAGTTGCATTGATCTTCCCTGAACATGAAACTTCACCTCCTCCATCACTTTTTCCCAACACTACTTCACATTTAAGTGCAGAGACCCGTGCTACACACTGCCTTGCCAAAAAGGTCACAAACTTATTCTTTTACTCACCATGATGAACCAAGACTGGTCTGTTAGCAGAAAAATACATTTTTTTCAAATTATCCATAAGCTAGTCTTTGAAAACAATTCTAGAAATTTCATTTTCTTTCCATTTTTCATAAAATCTTACAAGTTTTAAAATTATGTAATGTGTTTTTGTTACATCATTTCCACTTTGCATAATATCTCAGAAATGGTACATTGAATAATAAAACTATTGCACATCTATTGTAATAAGCAAGATTTTCTGGTATGAAGATACTGCTTAGCTACACTGAAACTATGAAATATGCATTTTATTATGAGCTCCCAGAGAATTATTAATACTGTGTGATCATTGCATAGATATTTCAAGGTAAATTAAAGTTTCCTGTTTAGGAACTAGCAACATCACATTCTGCTGAAAACCTCCAAGATAAAGCTGAGACATTGATACCAAATATATTGCATGGCTGAATCCCTTAGACTTTTCATTGTAGTTTAAGATGCAAAGCTAACAGGACTTCATTATACTGCTATAACAATTAAACACTCATATTCTAAGTGAAATAACGAAATAGTCAAAGAAAATACATGCATGGAAACACCAAAATGAAACTATTTTTCAAAAAGTTAAATAGACTCCAGTCCTTCCTTTCTCCTCTGCCCCTAATTTTGCCCAGCAAAAAGATGGCTAAACTTAGCAGGTTTTACTTTACAGGCACAGCAGGTGTGTGTAAGACCAGGCTCACCATCAGCTGCCAAGGCTCAGATGACTCGTTGAGCCATGCCAATTCAATCACTTTCAATCATGGCCAACTACGTTCAAATGTCAACAAGATCTCTGAAGGAAGCACAATGTTTTTTCATACTGGTACCAAGAAACACAGGAGAGCACACTTTGAGAAGGTGTTAGGCACAAATCACTGAACACTAAGCAAATATCGTATAGTACTCTTAGGGTAATGTAAACTCTCCATAAGTTGGAAAAGTCTTTTAGTTCCCTGATTTA
>VYXH01009043.1:1317-11877 GCA_013397275.1 Burhinus bistriatus
CCCTCAGCAAGTTTGCTGGTGACACCAAATTGGGAGGAGGGGCTGATACACCAGAAGGTCATGCTGCCATACACAGGGACCTGGACAGGCTGGAGGAATGGGCTGACAGGAACCTCATGCAGTTCAACAAGTAGAAGTGCAAAGTCCTGCACCTGGAGAGGAACAACCCCAGGCACCAGTACATGCTGGAGGCTGCTCAGCTGGAAAGCGGCTTTGCAGAAAAGGCCCTGGGGTCCCGGTGGACACCAGGTTGAACATGAGCAAGCAATGTGCTCTTGCAGCAAAGATGGCCAATGGTATCCTGGGCTGCATTAAGAGAAGTGCTGACAGCAGGTCAGGAGAGGTGATCCTTCCCCTCTATTCAGCACTGGTGAGGCCACACCTGGTCTACTGAATGCAGTTCTGGGCTCCCCAGCACAAGAGAGACAAGGACATACTGGAGAGAGTCCAATGAAGGGCCATGAAGATGATGAAGGGACTGGAGTCTCCCTCCTATGGGGAAAGACTGAGAGACTGGGGTCTGCTTGGCCTGCAGAAGAGAAGGCAGATTTTACCTGTGAAGTAAAGCATGCAGGAGGTAATTGTTGATGTGTTATGAACTGTGGTAGTAATCATCTGGATACAAACACATTACAGATCTAGTCCCTAGTCTCAGTACCTCCTGTGCTCCTCATCCATAAAACATGGAAATGCTAACATGTTTTCTCACTGTGGTGTTGCAGTTTTAACACAGTAATGGCCCAAAAAGAAAAACTTAAATTAGTTATAATGGTGAAATGAATAATTTCCTGAAATGAATTTTCCTGGAGTTCTCATTAACAGACTTTTGGCTTCTCATTTGTAGAAATTAGGGCTCTCATCTGCAGGAATTAGGACTTTTCCCACAAATTCTTGAAAGCCATGTCACAGAGTTCTTTTGAATTTGCATTTTCTTGTATTTTTACATTCAAATCCTATACCTACTATGTTTGCCACTCAGTATGGAAACCTACAATTATTATTATTATGATATTTCTTCTTATAGCACTATTCTTTTATCAGTGTAGAAAGAGCTAAAACCTGTATGAGTGTTATGTATCCTGCAGACAAAATCTAAATTCCTGCAGGCTGATATTCCTCAGAGTACTGCTTAGAGGTGCTCACAAGTTAGCATACTGTGTAATCTCTGCAATTCTAAAATAAATTTGAAATCAGAATTCTCTCAATAACCTGTAAATGAAAGTGACTTGAATACCACAGAACTGAAATACAAACCGAACCACCTCATTTATGCTATTTCTTATTAGTTATGGAAATGCTTCCAGTTGGTTTCAACTGGATCTACTGAAAACAAGCCCAGTTGGAGTTTCAAACATCTGCTCATTCAATATATGCAAAGTATAACAGAATAGCTTGTTGGAAACAAACAGTAGTATTTGAAGCCTGCTTAAAACGAAGGGGGAGGAATAACAAAGTTGGGCAGGTTTTTTACATTTGTAGGAAAACTTGTTATTAGTTATTTTTTATTTATTCAATTTGGGGTTGTTTTGTTGTGTTGTTTGGTTTTTTGTTTTTTTTTTTTTCTTAAGGAAGCCCTTCTTAAGTGATTCGAGCACAGAGAAAGTTTAGTATGGCAAAAATTTGGAGTGATCCTCACCCATACACACTAGTCTTGCAGCCATCAACCATCAGAATATTCAGCTTAGAAAGTGGTACTGAACCTTAGTTCCAGTCTTAAGAGGTGCTCTGACCAGGTTTTGTATCTCATGGAGGTCAGACAGTGGTGCTGGCTTCATGATTTCTCAAAGCAGCTTCTGTAACTGCAACCCACAGCTTGTGCCGCTTACACAGTTGCTGTGCTAATTTCCACCTTTACTTTTCCATTCCTCCCTCCATGTGGTCCGTCTTACTCTTAAAGGACATAAGACAACAGGAGACCACCTCAGCCAAAGACGATAGATTTTACCTTGAAATACCCCAGTGTAACCAGTTTGTCAAGTGAGTACACACTGATTATGGAGTTCTTGGTAAAATAAATCCTCTCTCTTACAGACCTGAGTTACACTTGCCTCCCTGAGGGGCTACAGAGAACTCGGCTCCAGAGGAATAAGCCCAGGATGCTATGTTTTAAGTGTACACTGTTCCCGTTTTATTCCAACAGCTGAACTGCCAGCATTGGAGAAAACACTGTGGTTTCTTATATTTTGTCCTCTTCATTTTTTTGTGCATGCAGCCGGTTTTCCCTTAATTCTTTGCTCGACAGCACAGAACGAGCTCAATCTCCCTCTCCCAAAATGAATAACTATCTAACTATCACAACCGTGATGACAGGATCATAGAATCAGTTAGGTTGGAAAAGACCTTTATGATCATCTAGTCTAACCATTGACCCTACTCTACCAGGTCCGCCACTAAACCATGACTCTAAGCACCACATCTACACGACTTTTAAACACCTCTAGGGATGGTGACTCAACCACCTCCCTGGGCAGCCTGTTCCAATGTTTGATAACTCTTTCAGTGAAAAATTTTTTCCTAATGTCCAGCCTAAACCTCCCCTGGCACAACTTGAACCCGTTTCCTCTTGTCCTATCGCTAGTTACTTGGGAGAAGAGATCAGCTCCCATCTCACTACAACCTCCTTTCAGGTAGTTGTAGAGAGCAATAAGGTCTCCCCTCAACCTTCTCTTCTCCAGACTAAACAATCCTAATTCCTTCAGCCGCTCCTCATAAGACATGTTCTCCAGACCCCTCACCAGCTTTGTTGCCCTTCTCTGGACACGCTCCAGCACCTCAATGTCCCTCCTATACTGTGGCGCCCAAAACTGAACACAGTACTCAAGCTGCGGCCTCACCAGCGCTGAGTACAGGGGCACGATCACTTCCCTGCTCCTGCTGGCCACACTATTCTTGATACACGCCAAGATGCCATTGGCCTTCTTGGCTACCTGGGTGCACTGCTGGCTCATGTTCAGCCGGCTGTCCACCAGGACCCCCAGATCCTTTTCTGCCAGGCAGCTTTCCAGCCACTCCTCCCCAAGCCTGTAGCGTTGCCTGGGGTTGTTGTGACCCAAGTGCAGGACCCGGCACTTGGCCTTGTTAAACCTCATGCAGTTGGCTTCAGCCCATTGATCCAGTCTGTTCAGGTCGCTCTGCAGAGCCTTCCTACCCTCAAGCAGATCTAGACTCCCGCTTAATTTGGTGTCATCTGCAAACTTACTGAGGGTGCACTCAATCCCCTCGTCCAGATCATCATTAAAGATAATAAGCAAGGATGGCCCCAAAACTGAGCCCTGAGGAACACCGTTTGAGACCAGCTGCCAACTGGATTTAACACCATTCACCACAACTCTCTGGGCTCGGCCATCCAGCCAGTTTTTAACCCAGCCAAGAGTACACCTGTCTAAGCCACGGGCTGCCAGCTTCTCTAGCAGAATGCTGTGGGAGACTGTGTCAAAGGCCTTATTAACGTCCAAGCAGACAATATCCACAGCATCACAGCCATCACAGCATACGCTTCCCGAAAACAACAACTTCCTAAAATGCAGAGAGAGAAGACTTTCAGAGATCCCCAGCATAAGCCTCACTGACCATCTATCTATGTAGAAGCCCTGCCTTCCCTGCAATACAGCTCCATCAAAGGCACATCCCCAGATTTCTTTAAGAGGCTGTAAATAATGAAGGGTTTCTAAAGAGGAGGACTATAATGACAGGATAGCCCAATACTCACCTCTGCAACTCTGCTCAGCCCTTTTGCAGAGTTGCATCTTTGCTTTAGGCATTAAATATATCCTCACACAGCAACACATATCACTCCTGTTCCCTGTCTTCCCTCTCTACATTTGTGTGAACCATAGACACACAAAGCTCCTCTAGGCTTGCTTAAAGCCATGGAGACAGCAAATCACCGCAGGCAGGAAGGGAGCAAAATATACATGAATGCATTAATAATGAGCTGAGCTTTATATTTTCCTCTTCTTATAAGCTGATCTTTGTATTTCTGAAAAATAAGCTGTGAACACCAGAAACAAGTCTTAGTTAATTACCTATAAATTAAATGCAGTAAAGAAAAATGAGATACAATACGTATACTCTGTTCTTAAAATCTTAACCCAAGGTATGACTTACTTGGAAAGAGCACAGCCATTCAACCTAAATGGTGACAGGTAAAAAATATTGTCCTGTGTTAAGTGATTTTTACACATCACCTGCACTACAGTGTGATATAATACAATACATTGTAACGCAGATGACATGTTAAATACCTTTATGTATGCAGGACAGGATTTTTTCAATTGCAGAATGGGACTTTTCTTGTCTGAAGGATGTCCTGTCAACACAGACAAAAACCACTTTTTGCCTTCCAAGGACTAAACCAGCATATTACAAAGCTATTTTTCAGTAAAATTTCCACGTTCACTAACTGGTGTCTGATTTCATAGCTTCTAAAGAAAAAACCTATTGGTATCTTACTGCAGAAAAAAAATAATCTTTTAGTTCTCTCTTCTTTTGTAGGGCATTTATGTAAAATGAACTTTCTTGTTCTTTTTTAGACATTTCATGGACTTAACTTTTACTTAAAAGCCCTTTCTTTTGGAAAGCAGTGAGTCAGACTGTGGAAGCCAGATTCCCCTTGTACATGAGGGAAAACTGGATATAAGCAGTGGTAAACTCAAAGCCTTACTGCCTTATTTCTTTATTCAAAATAAGTTTGGCTGTAATATTTTTTTAATCTTTCAGAAGAAACATAACAGCATGAACTGCACATGAATGAGATGATGACACGGATGACTAAAAATGAGCAAACCAGAAAAAATAAAGTAATCTACATATATAATAGCTAGTACTGCAGATGGAGTGGTAATTAAGAAATTACCATTTCCCAATAATTACTAAGCAATAGCATGTGTGGTGTATGTGTGTGTGTGAATGAATAAGAGAAGAGAATGTATGAGCCAGCTGACAAAAACACACCTTTTTAATGGTGAGTACTGATGTGCAGTTGACTGTTTCCTTGTAGACTTACATGATACTATTCTTTTTTCCTTTTTGAAAAATTTGAAAAAAAATTAGAACATTACAAATTAATACAATGTGTTAGTTAATACCAGCTTTGTGAGGTAAAAGTTAACCTTAAATATACATAAATATGTAAATATATTCCAAACATTTGTAATCTGGAGAAAAAAGAATACTGTCATAGCACTTCAGACAAATTGGAGTATTATGTCAGGTTCCCGCTTTCTCTGTGGACCAGGTATGTCTATTAAACTTCATCACTCTCAGATGTCAGTCCAATATGAGTACTGACAATTACTGCACCACAGGGTAGAGATATATGTATGTATACAGTCTCTCTATAAAGCCTATAGAGAAACAGGCGCATGGAGGCAGGAGACACTCAAATTGTAAATCCTGTAAGGCTACATAGCAGCAAATGGAAATTTTCATTTTATAGCTACAAACATACACCCTTTTCTCCAAAAGTCAGTAAGAGACCGATTTACTAATTTTTACTATCTCCAAGTGTGATACACAGTCCCCACCCCTCCGTGGTACTTGTCTTCACAATCAACTGGGCAGGCTCAACCAAAAGCAGCACTCCTCCAAGAAAACAGACCAAACATTTGCATAAGCCTTTTGATTACTACTTAACACCACCAATTCACTGCAACACAAAATGAAAACACAGCCAACTATACTCCCTGTATAGTTGGGAATATATACAGTTTATAATATATAGATACGTATATGTCATAGTTTGTGTATATATAGACATATATATGTATATATATGCAAATATGAACACAATTGAGACTTTTTATATATGCCTTTATAGATCATTATAATCTCCTTCAGACTCTAACTCTCAACATCCAACCTCACTTATCCAAGAGGAAAGCCTGTTACCTCTACATTTGCTCACACTCCTCTCTGCTCCACAAATACAAACTATTTCATGTTCTCAAAATGACTAACTGATTAGTACAACTAGATTAATCCCACCACAACTATTTCCAGCGTATGTATTGCTTGAAAACTGTTGTTCTGTTTCTGACGTGAGAAAAAGTGCCTGAACATTTGTCTGACTTTGAACATTAACTAGTCTGCAAGAGGAATTCTGCTTCATAAATACTGTTTTTAATTAAAGTACTGAGAAAGTATTAGTGAAGCATCACAAATCTGTGAGGGAGGATGCCCACACATGAAAAAAATGAAATAAAAATGAGAATTCTCCAAAATAGTCTCTGTAGTTGTATGTCCCATTGACTGAGATACAGAGGGCCTAATATTTCATAATACTTAATCACACTTAGGGGACACTGCCTATCAATTAAAACCTAGGAATGTTAACCAGGCTGTCCTTGAAAGCATTGCTGAGAAGCAAATCAAGTAAGTATTACGTCACTTTTATGGATAAGAAAGTTGAAACCAAAAGAAATACCTTGGCCAATAGCACAGGCAGAACTGGGAATACACTAAGACCCAGGCTTCAGACAACCCAGGTCAGCATCCCGCTCTCCTTTTCGCAGAGCATTTTGCTTTCTTGCAATGCCAGCTCCAAAATTACTTCAGTTACAGTTGTTAGCACTTGGTAGACCTACAACGTAGGCAGGCACTCAGTGTCTTAATTTAGAAACCACGGAACAGAGGCCATCTGTTCTCTTCACTATTTTAAAAGCAACTTGTCCAGACGCAGGTAGGAAATTTAAGGCAGAGGTGGATCTAATTTCTTGGAAGGCATTCACCTGCCCAGACTATGAGAAAATCTTCAGGCTGGCCCTGGTTCATATGGTGTCTACCTTTCTCAAAACACACCAAAAGGAGAAAAAGGTCTGCAGATGAGAGGTTTCATTTCATAAATAGCACAGAAATGTGTTTACTCCCTCCAAGAATCCTGTGTTCTTCCAATATGATCCAGGTGCTACATGCTGTTTGCAATAAAAACTGTTCCAGAACAACTAGTTGTAAATCTCACATAATTTTTAAGTCTCAGCTTAAGAGTAGTAACAATCATATTTGTAAAGCATATCCTAAAGATACTTCACTTTTCTTAAGCACTGAGTCATCAAGCAGAGGTTAATTGTGTAGTGAAAAGCAAACCAAATTCATACTTGAAATTGCAAGCGTACAAGTTCATCACTGTACTTTGCTCATTTAATGAGTTTTTCTGAAGTGCTATGTGATCTGCTCTTGCTTTTTTCTTGCTTCATGAAATGGATTTCCCCACAAAGAAATTAGATTATTCAAACCTTTGTATTTATTATCTGCATGGAACGTAAGACATCTGCTAAACAGCAAAAATCAAATAATGAGTATATAATACTTTCCTACATTTCAATCGTGCTCAGGAACTGAGCATAAAGGTTGGATGAGCAAATCAAAGGCAGTAATTTAGAGTGCTTATTCACCTGTCTCATAGGTGTTGTTTTGTAAACATATTTATTTTTTTATCTTTTAAGAACAATTCTAAATTTAATTCCTTATACATTATCTGACAGTTTTTTTCCCACTAATACATACATCAATTTTTCTTTGGACCTCTTCAGCCCTTCTAACAGTTGTCTTTTAGCTGCTCTGTCAGTTTCCTAACTTTGACAGTCAGACACTTCAGGAGTAAGAACCAGAAGTTTTCTTTGAACTAAATTTTATTCACCAAAAGTGTAACTTAAAGGATTCAAGAGTACTCTTAAACTTGGGCTTAATTTGACAAAACCAAATCAAAACAGGGAACTAAAGCATTGTTTCAGTAGTTTTGAACCAGCAAAAAAGCATTTTCCTTTTGGAACCATATAAAATTTTAATTAATGCTTAGAAATATTAAACCTCTAAATTGAAATAAAATATTCCCAAAATATTATTTTATTGACCAAAAAAAAAGTTTGTATAAAAATGTTTTCTCCCATTTCTCTTTGTTGGCTTAACTAGCAACCAGAGAAAAAACAAATAGAATGGGCAAATAATCTAAGAATGCTATTTTATTAAATTAGATGGTGAAGAAACATTAATTACAGAATCTTCTAAGACCTCACATCTCTCCACAAGTGTGTATTCTCAGAACTGGTTGATATGCCTTGCCAAAATTTTATTTGCTCTTAAATGAGAATGCATTAGACAGGCCAAAGGAAAAATTAATCTTATTATTTAAATGAAAAGAATACTTACAGGCGTTTATCTTTTTGCAGTCTGTTCCTAGCACACTACTTCAATCCAAAATGATCATTTGTTTCTTATCTGAGCTGTTCCCATGGGACAAAGGTAATAATTTCTAATGCTCTACTTGAAATTACAGTACTGTAGTGATCAGCATTCACAAATCTGGAGCCACCAGACTCTTAATCGCACATCACTTGTTACCACTTCCAGAACAAGCTGGACTACCCTCTCCCTGACCCTCATCCTGTTTTTACAGACACTCTTCCTCAGTGAGCTAGTCTTGTTCAATACAGTGTTTAAAGTCAGTCAGTTTGAATGGAAAAATCAGAGTATTTGCTTTTTCACCATCTTTCTTTGTCATCTTCCTGTGCTCTTCAGAGCTCCCTTATGTGCATTTAAGCAAGGGAATTGAATAAACGGGTCTCTGCATCAAAACCAGTCACAGGCTCTTCCTCTTCTTCTCCCAGTCACTTCTCTTCCACTACTGAACTGCCATCTGTTTTTTCTATTTAAAAAAAGCCAACAGGAAACTGAAGCCGATCAACATTTTGGTATATGATTTGGCCCACACTTTGTTATTTTTACACTGAGATACTCTGAGCAAAGATCAGGCCTCTTGCTGTGGGAGCACTGTAACATAGTTAGTTCTGTCTCTGTGATAATAATTATGTCTCTAAATTGGAACGGAGCTACAGTAGCTCATGGCACACAGACACAAGCAGTGGTACATCCTTACAGTATCGCCTCCCGTCTTCTCAATTATACAAATAAAATCAGTTGTGTAATAGAATCACTTGTTTTCATAACAAAACATCCCAAGGTGTATCCATTACACTGGGAAAAAAACAGTTGCGTGAACTGCTTAACCACACTGCTAATATAATCAAGGCTGCATTAAGCCAAGCTGTTGCTGCTGTGCAAACAACTTACATAACCATATTCTTATATTCTTCTTGCTTGCCATTTTTCCTACAGTTTTTAAAAAAATCCATGCTACACTAAGTCCACCAGAAGTCTAAATTGAATAATTTCAGACACAAATAGATAGATCTAGTATTAATGTGGCCATTGTGAACATGAATTAATATCCACAAGGGCCAAAAAAAGGGGCAAAGTAATATTTTAAAGTAATATTGTTCTTCCGAGTGCATTTCAGAATGAGTATTATAAGAAAGTATCCACCTAAAACACTATGGGAATCATTGGCATAAACTGACAAAAACTCAATTTTTAAGTTCTCTGCATTTCCATCAGAAAGACAGAGCGCAGGCTGCAGCAATGCAAGCCTCTCACATGCTCTGCTTCCTCCAGTGCACCAGATGCAAATCCAAAAGCAGCACAAACAACTGAATTTCTGTGCCAGTTTAAACTTTGGCTTACTTTCAAAGATGACAAATTAATGCCAAGATTTTACTCATGTGGAACCCACTCATTATGTCTTGCACAGAGACCACCAGTTAATTCAGCATTTAGCCATGTTTACGCCTACCCACCCATCATTATGATGCTATATGTGAACATTCCTGAACTTTATGGAATAATGGATAATTTAACACTGGAATAAACTGAATCAAAACCACTCACGAATAAAAATCATGTCCATGCCTCACAGCTTGCTTGCTTCCTCTCAAATTTCTTTTCCCCTCTTAGGAACATGAACTGCTCTACCCTATCCCCCATGCTCTCTTTCTGCTTGAAGTCTCTCAATCCATTACTAGCCTTTCCTCTCCAGCCTCTCTTCATGCTTTCCACCATCTATTTTGTAACACACACAAAAATAGCTCTGGTAGAAGTATGACATATATGGAGCTCTAAAAATAAGTGATGTCTCAACTGGTTCTCTTGTAATTTTGTATGGGGAAAAAACCTCCACGAAATATTTAATTTTACTTGAGTTTGAATTGGTGTTTTAATCAGTTTCTGAAAAAGATAAATCATGTAATGGTATTTTTTCAGCAAAATAATGTATTAACACAAAATGAAATCACAGAACATTTAAGTGATTCAGAACCTGCTTCTTTTCCATAGTGAAAGAAAAAGACATTTTTGTCTAAAAAGATTTGCCCAAATCTAAGTCTGTAGAGACAACACCAGATGAAGGTACAAGCAAGATTTGTGGGGACAAGGCATTCCCAACAGAGCACTGTTACCTCTTAAAAGCTGTTCTAATGATAAGGAGCAGAATAAGCTTGGTCATAGAAAATACAAGCTTAGCAGGGTCCTTAATCTAGCCCGTTTCCCCCCCCCCCAAAGAAAACTGCACCAAAAAAACCCAGAAAATCCNTATCCCAAAGCAAAGCAAAGCAAAAAAAAAAAACGACTTACTGTCTTCTTCAACATTTTGACGGCGTAAGGTTTCTGGGTCCCTTTCTGCCTGCATCTGTAGACAATGGATGTAGCCCCACTAAATTTAAAAAAAAAAAA
>VYXH01009043.1:13134-29296 GCA_013397275.1 Burhinus bistriatus
AACTGCACTGCAGATCTCTCTGAACCAGAAGAAACCCATTTCAGTATGTCTATAGGACATGACCACAAGCTGCAGAATGACACAAGCGGCTTTCTTTTTAAACAGTGGAATGGCATAGCCATGTTTGACTATGTGAATAAAGCTGTGACATAGGGTTTATTATTCTGGGTGCACCACTGCACAAAACCACCATGCACGCTCTGCATTTCTCCCTCCTCAACATGGGCACAGGTGCCAGATAATGCTCCGAGTAGGCATGTTCATAATTTTATGAGTACATGAGTGAGCACAAGGATTGGCATTTGACTGAGAAGATTTATTTCAGAGAGACCTCTTCATCAGGAAAGGTCACCTACGGCAAGGGTTACGCAGCTCAATCATTTGAGGGCTTGTGTGCATCAAACACACATAAAGTAATCCTCACTTCATCTCAAATGCTAAAATGATTTGTCTCTCATAACAGTGTATTGACAAATGTGTGGGAGCGCTGCAAGCCTCAGTGACTCCCAGAATCATTACATGAATTTAATTAGATCTGCTCTCTTTGGCCAAGTCTCAACAGGCTCTGTTTAGCAAGAAGAAAAAAATACATCACATTAAAAAAACCCTCACACCTTTTAAGTACAACCAAAAATGTTAAGAGATAAAATTCTAAGGACTTGCTGTGATAAGGTTTATATCTCCAGTATTTCACTATAGCACTGTAATGGGGAAGTCACTGCGTAAACTGCAAATCATTCTTGTACCCTGCTTCATATACTCAGAGTGCAATATAAACATAAAACTCATTAGTCTACATATGCTCTTACCAAGTAGGCAGCAAACATTCTAGGAATTATTTTATTTGGTTGAGGGCACAATTAGATAAGCTGTGTGGCTGATGATCCAAATAAACAGATTACCATTCCTGTGCACATCTCCAGGTGTTCACTGCTGCTGCAGCACTGGAGGGCAGCCACTGTCTCTCAGTAATGCTGTTGTCACTGTTCGCTTTACCAGTTTGTAACTTGGCTCTGCAAAGTCTTCCACGTGAATAAAAACCTAGCCACCAGAACACCTCTGATTTAACAGAACTGGCTTAGTGATGAGGTGGACAGCTACACCAGCAGGGGTAGCACGGCACCACTTTTAACAGCTCATTTGACTGTACCCAAAGCTGGAAGAGAGGTGGCATAATCCTTGAAAGAAACATTTCACAGCATGGAGAGACAGGAATTTATGAAGACATGTCCAGATGAGCAGTTTGCCATCAGGCTCATTAGTCGCCGTTCAAAACACACAGAGGGTCTAGTTTAGAAATTATTCCTTATTGTGAAGATTTCTGACAGCACATCCCTGGAGTCCTAATTTGAGGGAAAAATGATGGCAGATATCATAAGACTTGGGAACGCTTTCAGAGAGTTCTCTTTTGGTTTGTGTGCCTATGCCCAGCTNGGGGGGGCAGGGGGGGAGGAGAAGGAGAGCAGGGAGGAAGCAGCCTAGGAGTCTTAATGTAAATGTGCACACAGAACTGCCTTGTGCAAATAAGGGCATTTTGCTTTGCTTATTTTGGCTTCCTGCTGGAGCTCGGCAAGCCTTCTGCTGAATCAGCACATGCAGCTTTCCTGAGCTTGTATGATTTGGAAGGTCACCAATATAACTGGAGCGATTCAAGCTTTCATCACCAAAGAGCAGTGGAAAGCTTCAGCTGCAAAGATCTCACATGCAACGGAAAAGCTCAGAAAGGTGCTAATTGTAGCCTCTTGCCCTTATCTTCAGTTTTTCGACATCAAACTTTGATTGTCATCAACCAGGCTCTCTGAACCTGGCCTGGAATTTGCATCAGCTAAACATTTCATTGATACATTTGGTCAGAAAACACAAATATGCAGAAACCAAAAATTCTTGTGGCAACATGCCACTTTCTACAGGCATTAAATTTATGGCCAGATAGGCAGACTGCAAGCCTCTCAATGTCCCATTCTCTGCAGGCAGTGTTCCACTTCATCTGAATGATAAATATTAAATGGTGCTATAGAAAGAGACCACCTATACTCAGTGGTTAAGGCACTTACTTGCTAAACAGCAGATGCCAACATTAGGGAATATTTAAACCTACAGCATTAACAGTTTCAACAGAAGAAACTGAGAGGACCCTAATCCCAAGCAGCTAGTAAGTTACTTGAAGTACACTGCAGTGTGTGATTAACAAGACACTCATTCTCAATTCAGACTAGAAACCAGAAATCTAAGTCTCCCATACTCCAGATGAGTCCAACCACAAAATTACTCACTATATTGTGTTGGCATATTCAGAATTGATCCTGTCAGCCCTTCCATCTTTGCAGTTGGTCAATACATACATACATACATACATCTATCTTTGAACATATACGTACACTTATATTTATATGAAATATTTTATTATATATATTTGTGTATGTAAGTGTGCACTTACCTACTTCTAAAGAAAATTGGGTTTAAAGGAGCATCCAGCTGTTGCTCTTTTGCATCTCTGCCTAAAATAGGCTGCCTGAACTCAAATTATTTGAAATTGGCTGGAGCAATATGAAAAAAAGGCATATTCTTGGAATATATAGTTGGCCAAGTTAGAGAACAATATGAACTAGAATTGCTACATTGTTGAAAACATTCTCATTCTATTTTACTGACATATGTGTTTCTGTCTGGAAAGCTGCTTAACAATTTTGTTGAAGATTTACTTTTAAAAGCCAAGGTATAACTGTGAACATGCTAAACAACAAAAAAAACACCCAAACCATTTTACTGTGTATGCTATATGCTCTACTACACAAATATGTTTCTACATCCAGTTCCGAAATTACAAAAAAAACTAAAAGTAATGTATACATCTTAACNGCCCACCAGCCAGGAAAGAGATCACCAAGCTGACAGCTAATGCTGCCTTCCTCTTCCATGCCAGAAACCAGCACCCAGGAGTCCAGAACAGAATGGCAACCTGCTTACACCACGCCTGTTGCAAAGCTTAGAAGCCATTACTAGTACAAACCTCACTCCTTGTCTCTTTGGTGATAACAGGATCTCTTTGCTTCTTCCCATTAAAAGGACAGAAAAAAGGTTGGGGGNTCTACAGGCATTAAATTTATGGCCAGATAGGCAGACTGCAAGCCTCTCAATGTCCCATTCTCTGCAGGCAGTGTTCCACTTCATCTGAATGATAAATATTAAATGGTGCTATAGAAAGAGACCACCTATACTCAGTGGTTAAGGCACTTACTTGCTAAACAGCAGATGCCAACATTAGGGAATATTTAAACCTACAGCATTAACAGTTTCAACAGAAGAAACTGAGAGGACCCTAATCCCAAGCAGCTAGTAAGTTACTTGAAGTACACTGCAGTGTGTGATTAACAAGACACTCATTCTCAATTCAGACTAGAAACCAGAAATCTAAGTCTCCCATACTCCAGATGAGTCCAACCACAAAATTACTCACTATATTGTGTTGGCATATTCAGAATTGATCCTGTCAGCCCTTCCATCTTTGCAGTTGGTCAATACATACATACATACATACATCTATCTTTGAACATATACGTACACTTATATTTATATGAAATATTTTATTATATATATTTGTGTATGTAAGTGTGCACTTACCTACTTCTAAAGAAAATTGGGTTTAAAGGAGCATCCAGCTGTTGCTCTTTTGCATCTCTGCCTAAAATAGGCTGCCTGAACTCAAATTATTTGAAATTGGCTGGAGCAATATGAAAAAAAGGCATATTCTTGGAATATATAGTTGGCCAAGTTAGAGAACAATATGAACTAGAATTGCTACATTGTTGAAAACATTCTCATTCTATTTTACTGACATATGTGTTTCTGTCTGGAAAGCTGCTTAACAATTTTGTTGAAGATTTACTTTTAAAAGCCAAGGTATAACTGTGAACATGCTAAACAACAAAAAAAACACCCAAACCATTTTACTGTGTATGCTATATGCTCTACTACACAAATATGTTTCTACATCCAGTTCCGAAATTACAAAAAAAACTAAAAGTAATGTATACATCTTAACTACTTGGTCATAATGGGACAATAAAATCACTTCCATATGATGCCATCCACAATGAGGACAATGTCAACTCATGAGAAACCTCATGACGTCCTGTGCACGTAATGTATCACAGCTGCTACACACGCAACTCAGTATTAGCACAGACCTAGTTTTCCTGCGGTACAAATACTTCAGCAACATGATCAACTCATTCAGCCATTAGTCTAATGATTGCATGAAAAATTGAAAGTATTAAAAGTACCACTTAATAAGTGAAATGAGACTAAAATTCAGTGACTGAATGACTGATGTCTGCATGTGTGTTGTTTTCCACACAAATTTGGAAGACGTTTTAAAAACTTTTTGTGCCCCTAATACACACTTTGTTGAGTATTCTGGATTATTTTTCTTATTATTATCCTCAGGTGTTACTGAATTTGCAATTATTTTAGAAGGACACTATTTTAGAGATTGGGTGGCAGCACCATAGTTCTCTGCCTGTGCTAAGGAGTCCAGACTGCAAAGTTGAGAGAAAAGGCATGGTCACACTTCAAGTACATGCAGTCAAAAACAGTGGTATCAGCACAGATGGAAGGCAGGCAGGGATGCCCAGGAGGGGTGTTAAGGAGGTGGAAGTGATCAGCAGAATTTGCACATAAAGGAGAAAATGGAATTTGCAGGATCAGGCTGGACCTGCAGTGGAGACTGGCAGAGAGAGAAAAGCCAAGGCAAGAAAAGACACATAATTTGAGCCAGGTTGGAAAAAGCCTTTCCTTCCCCACGCCCACAAAAACCTTCTGCCTCTGAAATAGGAACGGGAACTAAAATGACACAGTCAGATATTTATTTGGTCACAGATAAGTCGGAAAGGTGAATTCCTAGAGCTGCACTTTTTATAATAAAATAAAATAAATAGTCACTGACAGTATTTTCACTGGAAGTAGGAAAATTGGTCCTTTCAAAAGTAGGTCAGCATCTCCATACCATGCCCACTCATCCCAGGTTTTATACTGCATTTTTAATCAACTCAGTACAAATATAGTCCTCAATGTAATCTCCTGTAAATTTCATTTGGATTAAATTCTTTAAATTCTGAATTGATTTTTGAAAAATAAATTAGTTTGTGCTTCATGTAGTCAAAGAACAATTACACAATCTAGTTTGTCCAAACAAATCAGGTGAAAGAATGAACAGTCCCAAGAAAACTGTACCTATTTCAGAGTCATGGAAATCTGTGCTGCCAAAACTCCAGTAACAGATTAAAGTCCAGTATTGGTTTCCATAAAGAATACTGATTTTTTTGTACAGCTTACGGAAGTATAAAGTTAAAATACATGAATTCACCCTTTCTTATATATATACTAGAAGGTCAAAATAGAGTTATAGGAATGAAATTACTGTTCCTAGACTTCAAAATTAAATGCCCTGTTTGAAGTTAGAGACTGGACAGAACAAATAAATCATTGATAAAGCTACTGACATACATACAAATGAAAATTACATTTAAAAAATGCATATTCCATGGCATTACTACTACTTCCTTCATTTTAAAAAGTGCATACATGTAAATTCAGAAATTCTTACAACTTGCATTTCATGTGAAAGTGTATCAAAACAAACTTTCTTTCTACAGTGAACTTAGAAGCAATTCTTAAACTACTCGAATCTGATCTAAAAGTTTCTTCTAAACATCAATATCTGCATATACAGCACTTGCAGGCAATTGTGCACAACTGCAGCCCTTTTTTTCCCCTCATTATTTCACAACTTGTAAAGAGAATGGAAAATTTCACAAAACAAAGGGGGAAGAAAAGACCTTGAACTCCCACATTCTAGAAGGAATAGAACTAATCTTTGAAGAAGTCGAGGCTGGTGGAAAAATCATACACAGTTCTGGAAAGGAAAGCTAATTCCATTGCATTCCCGAGTTCTGTCTGGTTTGATTTTGAGAAGAAAAACACCAATACCTTTTCAGATTTTGGTTCTATGACTCTTAGCTGCTGTGTTGATTTTCTAATATTTGAGGTGAAAGGACTTTTTAGCAATCAATTTCTGTTCAGGCTGGCCTGCAAATGCAATGTAATAGACCAACAAGATACTTTTGATATTCGGCCTTCACTGTATTTGGCAGACAAACAAAAGGAGCCTTACATAAGCATATTCCCAACAAAAGACAGATGCTGTTTTTAAATAAACGGTACTCAAACTACTGCTTGTCAATATTCTTGAACCCATATATTCCACAGATAACAACTTGTAGAACTGCAATCCTTTAGATGTGGGCTAGGCTGGCTTGTCAAACACTAATTAAAATGCAGCAGTCCAAGCCACCCCTGCTGCGGTGGCTGGACCAGTAGCTGCTAATTCCTGCTGGGACTGCAGCAGCGTATTTCTCAGTAGCCTCTGATGGTGCTCCTCCCTCAAGTATTGCAGGAGATTTATAGAAAAAGACCTCTATCCCACAAGAAGTCTAAAGACCTACTTGCACCTAACATTACTGCCTTTTAAAACAGTGGACATTCAGATAGAGGTTAAATTAGCCACATTGTCTAATATCCATGTTAACATTAGATTATTTCCCCTGCCTCAAATACAACTTCTGAAGTTTCTGTTTAGCTGGTGGGTAAACATCAGGGACCAGAACAGACCACCAACACTGTATATGTGAAAGCATTTTGATGAATGTCACTACCCTGCCTTTCATTGAATGGAACAATACAGCTGACCCGGACTTACTGAAAGCACAAGAATCATTACCTCAGACCTTAATTTGAAAACATGGAAGCAAAATTCAAACTACGTTGTATTTCAGAGGTTACTGCTTTACTCTGCGTACACTGCTCTCCTTGGTGTAACTCAACATTCAGAGAGTTTATTTGTGAACAAAGCTTCAAGTAAGACTGCTGAAATGCATATATGAAGTGAAGATCAGGGCAGTTAATACAGTACTGTGGAAGAAAAATGTATAGAAAATACATTCTCTCTTTCTTCTTTTTCCTTTAGCCTCTTTTAAAAATTGGGTTAGACTGCACATAAGAACAACTGTATTTCTAAAGCAGCAGGAGAGTTCTCAATAGGAAAACCAATTTCTTTCCTACCAAGTCTGAAAAAAACTTGCAGCTGAAAGTTGGCTGAAAATGAACTTGTGTCAGGCTGCTTTTTCAACATGAAGCTTTTACAGTCCAATAGATCCAGAAACTGATTTTGAATATTTTATTAAGAATGGAGTTTCCTTTGAGACTGCTCTCCTCTTTTCCAGGACAGGAGAGTACTTACTTATTCACGTTTAGGCAGTTCAATGAAATACAGAGAGCAAATAAAAGGAGGTAGAAGAATGGACCGACTGGACTCCTACTGCTTCTAGCAGAATGCAGATTTTTGTCTGTGGTACTGAACTTTGGAAACACTGGGTCAAATTTTCAAAACCAGGTGCTCAGACTACCCATGCAAGATGCAGACCCAAATCCTTGGATTGGCAGTCTCAGGCATATTCTCATGGCCACAGACTCTGTGCGTGCACTTTCCATCTATGTGACATGCCGCTTGGATACTGTCCCTCCCTAAGCAGCACACAGCCTGACAACTGAAGCAGTTCGGTGAACATAGCTCCCCTGGAAACGTACATGCCTTATTTTAAGCACTGTTTAAACCATTATCTCATAGGCAGTACTTTCCCCCCGCCCCCCTCCTCTTGAGAAATACTAATGAAAAATAAACATTGTTTATTTAATCTTAATGAAGAGTACATTTAAGGAGAAAGAGTGCTGAGCAGTAAAAACTTTTAGAAACCTTAGAAAGCATGGTGTGACACCTTCCTTCCTGGGCCACTGCAGAATTGCCTGCCTGTTTTTGTCCGGTGACACATTCCTTCATCAGGATGTTTTGAACAGTCTGTATGTTGAGTAGGTGTCAATATCACTGACTACTGCTCTTAACGACAATCCCCAGGTGCAGAAGGCAATCTGGCCTTTGCACTAAATGACAACAAACACGTGGCAGGACGACCAGCTTCACACATCCAGTAACAACTTTTGGTTTTCCTGGTCAAGGGAAGGGACACAAAAGAGAGGTTACAGAAGTTTGACTACTACCAGCTTGCTCTGTATATAAAAAAGTAACCTTTTTAAATCAGACGGGGAAAATTTCATGGCTATTCATGTCTGCATATCTAAACCAAGCTTTGAAGAAAATTCTTTACCAGCTAATTTAGGCCAAGTAATCTCTGGGATTCTGCTAGGTCTTGTGCCCATGATTACCCTGAATAGCCCTCATTTTGGTAAGCTATGCAGCCTTCTCCTTGGAGGTTCGTATTGTGCTGAATCATCAACTCCTATGCAATGGCTTCTCTGAAATAAGTTGCTTTTGCCAAGAAGTTTATGTGCAGTGCCAACCTAGGATCTCTTACCACAAGACAACAAACAGAATTTTAATACATGGCAGATTTAACAGTTCTTTGGCTTTTTTCCAGCTACTCTATATATTTTCTTCTTTAAACCAGGTGGGACAGCCATTTCGAATCATAAAAGGTAAGACCGAAAGCCAGGCAATACAAAGGAGTATGGAGGAGTGTATTATATTTTGCCAATGCCCCCTAAATGAACACTTTTTATAGTGTTTTGTGAATTCTGATCATACTTTTATATATTCTCCATTAAAGACATTATATTTTTGAAGTAAAAAGATAAACTGAAATAGCTGATTTTCCATAATAGGGAGCACTTTTAATCTGCCATTCTAATATTTTTCTAACAGTCCGAAAACCTAATTTGTCATCATCATAACAATAACCTGCAGACTTACACTTGGTTGTAATTTTATTGCAATAAAAATGCTACAGTAGAAAGAGGAAGCTGCAGCAAGAAGCATGCTGATACTATATATAAAACAGAAAAACAAATTTCCTGAGAAAATGAAGATAGCGTTACAGCAATATACTTTGCTGCAGGTTTTGTCAGTAGGGAGTTATTTCCATCAGAGTGGTAAGTTTTGCAGTCCTGGTAAGTCTGATGACCAAATGCCAACTTACTGCAAGCGCAGCGGAGGTATCAAGTCAGGTCTGATCTTCCAAAACTATAAAGCCCAACCTTTCTAGCTGGGCAGACTTTGGTTCTGGTGGCTGGTAAAAAAACCTAAGTAGGTCTAGCACTTCCCTAAATGTTGGATTTCCTCCACATGGACACAGAAACACTGCTGCATCATCAATCCTGAGCTATCCCTCCCATGAGAAGGCAGCCGCCCGGGAGCACTTCCTACCACCCTCGCTGCTGCCACCTCCCACCCTCCCCAAGGGACAAAGCGGGCAGGAGACTGGAGTCACCACACCTTCCTTCTCAGAGTTACAAGAACACCATGCACAACTGTGGTGGGCTGACCTTGGCTGGCTGCCAGGTGCCCACCAAGCTGCTCTGTCACTTCTCCTCCATCAACAGGATGGGGGGCACAAAAATATGATGGAAAAGCTTGTGGGTTGAGATAAGGACAGGGAGATCTCTTACCAATTACCATCACGGGCAAAACAGACTCAGCTTGGAGAAATTAATTTTAATTATTGCCAATTAGTAACAGAGTAGGATGGTGAGAAATAAGAACAAAACTGAAAACNACCCCTTCTTAAATATGTTATCATAGAGGCGCTACCAGTGTCACTGATGGGCTCAGCTTTGGACAGCGGCAGGACCATCTTGGAGCCACCTGCAACCAACTGTGTTTAACAGGGAGGGAGCTTCTTGTGTCTTCTCACAGAACCCACCCCTGCAGCCTGCTGCTCCCAAACCCCTGCCATGTAAACCCAGTACAACAATCCTGCAGGAATCACACCAGAAGTCATGTCCACCTTATGCCCTAGGCCATGGACACTGCAAAACAAAACAAACAAAAAGCACTCACTGAGACGCACAGACTCAAGCCATGCCAGTATTGCCTGCCTCTCTCTTACCACTCTCTAAGCTCTTACAAAGTGATCATTTAATAACTTGTTGCAGTATTTTTCCAGGTATTGATGTAAGCCTTACAACTACAGCCTATGGGCTCAACCACCTTCCACCCTTTTCTCACATACTTGTTGTGGGATGCTGAACTGAGACTTTGCCTCTACACTTTTGGGACCTCACCTGCCCGCAGTCACTTCTCAGGGATAACAGCTGAAGATGCAGGGTTTGCTCCCAAGAGCTTCCTTCTTTCAGCATTCTAAGATGAACATCATCAACTCCCCACCAATGTTAGCACTCTGACTTACCTAAATATTTCACAGCTGCTGTAACTGGCCTTTAATATTCTATTAACCTTTTATAAAGACTCCAGCTTTCTCTACACAATGTTTTATTTGCTTGTCTTCCCTATTAAATAAAGGACTTAATTTTTCCTTCTTTTTCTTCTTCCCCCTAGCACATTTCTCTAATCTCTTCCTTAGTAAATTTAATCAATGATGCACCTTCAAGCTTTCTCCCTTCCCAGCACTACTGCTGTGTCCTCTGTTCAGTTGATTTTTCTGCTTTTTATGAAGTTCCATTTTTTATCTTCCTACAATTTGACAGCTCCCGATGCAGGTATTTATACCTACAGAAACTTCAACAGGACGTTCAGAATGTCACAGAAACCATTCTCAGTGATGGTGATCACAGACCATCCTGGTAACTAATGACATACATATGCAAGCAAGTGCATGTACAGTGAATTATGTTTTCAAGAAGGTGTCACCACTATTCAATGCTTGAGATGAGGGAGCTCTTTTCTGTAGTTATGAGAGTGAAATGACTGTTTTCCAGGAGAAGATTCCACATCTTCTAGTCCATGAACATCTTTTATCTTTTCTTGAAGCTCCCTATACCAGCCCTGACCAAGCTACTGTTTAATCATCTGTGTTAGAGAAAGACTGCAGTTTCCAATGACTGCAATTTCCATTTTTAAAGGACAGAGGCTTTTTAGCTGTCAGAGTTGCTCTGTAATCCAGGATAATGATTTTAATCTAATCTATGTCAGTCTGTACTCCTGCACATAACGAATTCAGCACAATGCTGTATTACAGATTTAAGAATAAATTAATTCTTTCAAGTTCTCCCCATCGTACTGAAACTTCAATCACAGCATACTCCAATGACACATCTGAAGACTGGCATTTCCAGTCTTTATTAAAATGTAAAACAGAATCACAGTTAAGCAGTATTTGCAACGTAGTCTATATAGGATTTACAGATCCATGATTTATTTTTTAAATGTATTAGGAAAAAAGTTCCCGATGTACCTTCAGAGGGAAACTTGTAATAAAAAGTGTGGTCAGTTATGCCTATGAACTGGTTCATGCACTTATAAACACTAATTGGGTTAGTCATACAATTAGCTGTCGATGTAAGCAAATAGCTGGTGCCCACCCTGCACAGCAAATGTCCTCCGCAGGCATGGGCTTCAGCATCCACGTCAGCCACAGCCTGACACCACCAGACCTGTGAAAAGAGCTGTGATGCAGAAGCAGGGAGGAAGGCTTTGAGACAGACATCCACGGATTTTCATGAGGCTGTTGTCAGACTAGCAGGTTTTTTCGAGAGGACTGACCAGCCACGCTGCACAACACTTTGGGTCCCACAGATCAAGCATTGCAGAGCATTTTCCTCTGAATAAGAACCAGGCTGTGAAAGGTATCATGCACTCCTGCCACCCCCTCCCACGATTTGTTTTTTTTTGATGTTTAAAGAGAAAATACTCTTAATGAGGTCTTATGTGCTGCCAACTACTGAAGTCAAACCCTGCAAACTTAGTGAGCTTTACATATGTCTAAATGCTGCTTCTGGGCTGGGACTTCGTGAGTTTGATTTACCAAAACTCATTCAAAATTGAACAACAATTATTTTTTGAAGATTTAACAGAGTATGTACAGTACTTATTGTGATCCACAGCCCATCCATCCAGATTATTTAATTATGTATTTATGTATTTACAATATTTTCATACACAGTACTAATGTTTTTATCCTGCAAAAGACATATAACAAAGTTTTTGCATATGTCATAAAGACTTTAGTAAGGTCAGGCTCCCTAAAGCTTTGGCTTCAAAAAGGAAGGCAAAGTATAATATAAATTTAAATTATTTGATACATCCTGGAAAAAAAACCCACATAATTTTTTGAGGTTCATTATAATGCTGAAAAGTTTATCCAGGTTTTCATTCAGAGATTCTTTCCTTGTGCCTCCATCTGTAATCTTTGAAAATACAAATTTTTTTCCCCCGCTGACTTACTAAAAAACCTGTTGGCAACGGCAAATTTGGGAATCCAGTCAGGAAACTAATGTTTTTAATGAAACAACACTAATGCTTTTCAAACACTGAATACACTGAGAAACTTGAAAAACTATTGCAAGCAAACAGATCACAGAAATTCATAGAGGACTATGTCCTATCTTGACAATAAAGCCAAGTGGTTCGGGTTCACAAATTACTAATGATTGTGGCTAAACGCAGCCTTCACCCTTTAGTGCAAGCAGCTATACTGCATTTTCTGTAAATGCCCAAAGATCCAGAAAGTGTTGCACACAGTGTAGATCACAGTCTTAAGGACACTGGAGGCTCTGTCCCACCTTCTGTCCCTCTCCTGCAGTCTTCCGCTTCTTCCATTTACGTGCTAGAGCCATCAGCAGTTTGGTAATTTACTAGACATGATTCATATTGCTCTTCCCTAAGCACCTCCATATTTGGGAAGATTGTGCACCATTTAACTCAGCAACTCTCCCAAACCTGTTTAAGGTCAGTTAGTAAATTAGGTAAGCAGAATGTAAACTAAAATGCCCCATAGTAAAAATGCTACAGCCTTAGGTTACACTTAAATGTCTATCCTTTCCGTGGCTATATCAAAAATGTGGTTAAGACTGATGGAAACAAGGGTATAGCTATAAACTCATTCAGGTACTTAAAAATGTTTAGCTATAGAAGAGAAAGCGATGAATGTAACCCCAATATGACTTGAGGGAGGTGGAGAGACACAGCCATGTGGCCACGACTTTATCACAGGACACTGTAACATGCACAATATATACACTCTGGTGCTAATGAGGCTTTAAATACACTTCACCCATCTTGCTTCCCCTGGTAAACCTGTATTGGAAGAAGACAAGTGATTCAGAGCTAGCTTGAGTAACACCCTACCACACTGAAACCACTTCACAGAGGTACAGAGAAGAGCAGCGAACCCAACAGTGAACTCCAAACACGGCAAAGAGCCTAATCTGTTTGTCACTGCAGCATGCAAATTAAAACATCTCACCAGCACACAAGGACTGGAGGCAGCGCTTTAAAATCTAGGTGCACCATTTTTAGCCAGAGATTCTTTCATCCTACATTTAACAGTAAGCAATGCATGTTACATTGCATCACCAGACTACAAGGGGAACAAAAAATGCTAGCGTGGGCCACAAGACGGTGAGAGAACAGCAGAGTACTACTTACAGAAGTATAAATAAGTACAACATAACCAGTCAAAGTGCATTTTTTTTACTTATTTAATTTGCATTTTCAAATACTGACTTATTGCCCCCAAAGGGTAATCTAAAGAACACCTTCCTTCATTTTGTTTAGTGTTTTTCCATCATCATAATTTCTAGAAATTTGTTTCATTCCCTGGACATTGGCATATACTGCAGCCTACTGTCTCCTAGTAAACATACATGAACTTCTGATGGAGAATGTTCCTTTTCATAGCAGATAACATCTTACAGTCTCACAACACCTCACGGATAATTCCTCAACCTCTGGTAATTTCCTTACGCCACAGTATTAATGCACTGTAAAAGAACAGATGTTATGCATAAAAGAGTTTGCTTTGAATGCAGTTTATAATCAGTTGTATTATTCCTCTTGCAGGTAAAACAGAACTGTATCATCACCTTTCACTTTTATTTGCCCAGTATTTGAAATTCAAAGGAGAACGAGAGAGCCAAACCTAGGCTACCCCTCATGACCAGACAGCAAATCACGCTACCAGAGGGCATGGCACAGCCAAGATGATGTGTCCTCTGACCAACAGAGGATCTCTGAGGCTCAAACACCCACCCACGCTCGGGCACGATGCTGTTCTGTGGGAAAAGCACACCGTGCCCACACTGGCTCCTGAGATTACTTGTTCAGAGTTGACTCAACCTAGCCAGTAAGTTTTTGACTATTAAGAAAACTGGGCAAACAGGAAGACATCTTCAAAGAAAACTTAGGAAGCATTCAGGATATACTCAGCCAGTATCAAACTACCAAATGTTTTAAAAAGCCATGGACAGCAAAAGGGAAAAACACACGGTGTGGTTATTACCATTTACAAGGTAACAGAGATAGATACTGTACCTAGCTTTAGGAAAAATGAAAATCTAAACAGGGGAAATTCCAACCATTCAAATCTGAAGGAAGATATATTTGCTGCTTGTTCAAAGGCACCATTGTGAAGATACATGATCAATCAACCTTTGATAATACTGTTAATGTTATTCAGGACATTAGTGAGCTCCAAGCTTGTACTTCAGACTATGATTTCACCACACATATGCCATATTTTATACACAGTTACTGGTAACAATAATTACAGAGGCTATCCTAGATTAGTACACTATGGCTTAATATATGTGTTACTTGAGTGTATACATTCACTGCAGTCATACTACAATAACATAAGCAGCAAAAGTAATTCTCAGTTATGGGAAACTTCCAGACTTGCTTGCTGATTTCTGTAAAATAGCATAGATTTTGTGAGAGAGGACAGAGAAGATCTCATCATTCTAATTTTATTTTCTTTTAAGCAAACTGTGGTTGGAAAAGACTCCAATTTCCAATGTCTCAACAAAAGTGCTTAGCTTCCTGCTGAAACTAACAACTATTGCTAACCTACTACTCAACATAATTTTGTCAATATTAAGAAAAGATAAAATAAAAGCAGCAAACTTCCCATTTAGTATGTCACACAACTAACCACCCCAGTTCTACCTTCAATCCCCTTCTCCCACAAAGGGCCTATGCAATTTGTAAGAGCATCAAATTTTGCTCCTAAAGGAAGAACATAGCACTCAGCATATTTTTGACAGTTATCAGAAAGGTCTAGTGGCACTATCGTTAACAAAATCAAGAGTTAGCTTGTTTTCTCCCAGTTTGCTCTATTAATCTCCCTGACTAGAATTTAAGGATCTGAAATTATTCCCCTAAGTTTCAAATCTACTCCTATCAACTGTAACGGCAGAAGATCAGAGCTTCATAATTTGTCCATCAGACAAAGAGGTAACAGTAATTATGTAATTATGGGTACAGTAATTATGGGTAATTAGTTTGGGTGCTTAGTTTATAGCAGTGTAGTTTGTCCAGTAATGAAAAACACTGGCTGTGATAAATGAAAGCCCCTTTCCTCTACTAAAGTAAAAGAAAGGAGGAGACTACTAAAAAGAGAAGTCATCTGGTTTTGTAATTTCATTACTCCATGATCAGAAAGAAGCATCCATTAGTCCAAGACAGGAGTGCTGCCCTAAGAGGCAGCATCTGAAGAGGAGGGTGAGCTCACGTAAGAAGCATGCTCTGCCAACTCCCAGTGCAGAGAAGAGGAGAGGAGATGGTGAGGTGCACCACGACCTTCCAGCCCCGGGGAGGAGGAAGGCGCGAGACCATGGCGGGCAGCCTCCTGCTGATGGAAGGACTGGAACTGCAAGGCTGCCCTGCCTTCCCATCCTGCAGCTAACAATCCCCAAAGGGGACCTGCTTGGTCTTACTAAAAGTTCACTGTTACATAGACCATTTGTAAGCACAGTCACTTCAGTTACAGAAACTGCAGAAAATACAGCTATTTACAACATGGTTGCCTGTAGCAGGCTCATAGTCTTTCGACTGGAGTAATTTTTCTTTCCTTTTTTTTTTTTTTGCATTGTGTTGCTTTTGAAGTTTTGGTTTGGAGGTTTGTTGTTTGTTTTTTTTTCAATTTATCCTCAAAAGACTTAAGTTTTTAAAGGGTATTACAAATGAACACACAAAGTTATTTTTGTACTCCACAGTACTAGAAATGGGCAGTACACAGCAGTAATTTGAAATTATTTCCATTTACTCAAATACTCCTGCAGTGCTACACAGCACTATAATGAAAATTGTTGTTCTCGTTCCATTTCAGAAATTTATGCATGAGTCAAAAAAAAAAAA
>VYXH01009043.1:33391-45651 GCA_013397275.1 Burhinus bistriatus
GTTCAAGAAGGACAGGGAACTGCTGGAGAGGGTACAGCAGAGGGTTACAAAGATGATTAGGGGACTGGAACATCTTTCTTATCAGGAAAGCCTGAGGGACTTGGGTCTTTTTAGTTTGGAGAAGAGAAGGCTCAGAGAAGCATTGATGAGATCCCCTAACTACTTAAAGGGAGGGTGCCAGGAGGATGGTACCAGGCTTTTTGCAGTGGTGTCCAGTGGTAGGACAAGAGGTAATGGGCAAAACCTTGAAAGTAGGAAGTTCCACCTAAACATGAGGAGGAACTTCTCTCCTTTGAGGGTGGCAGAGCACTGGAACAGGCTGCCCAGAGAGGTGGTGGAGTCTCTGACTCTGGAAACATTCAAAACCCACTTGGACGCCATCCTGTGCAACCTGTTGTTGGTGACCCTGCTCTGGCAGAGGGGTTGGACTAGATGTTCTCCAGAGGTCCCTTCCAACCCCTGGGATTCTATGATTCTGTGTGCACTTTCAATTACTTTGCTGAAATTTACTGGACATATCAAGGCTTATCAGCATGCCATTTGAATAGATTCCTGGCAGTCTTTGTTCATTGTAGGTTAACACAACATACTAATAAACTGATAAAGAGCACAAATATCCGATTTTGAAAGTAGGACAGAAAACTGTTGTTTGCTAATCATCATGAACTAGACCTAGATAAGCCTAATCTGGTTTTAGAAGAATAGATCCGTATGTATAAAATGAGTTCATTAAGATACTAAGAGAGATTGCAACCTGTTGCACAGAAAACTTCAAAATTGCTCCAAATCTTCCTCAACCATGTATTACATTTTACAGTATATCAAAAATAGGAATTTAAAAATATATATAATGTAATTGATGGTGAATGTTCTTGTTATACCACCTAAATTCCATGTAATCTCTTCCTGGGAAAAGGGGATGACCTGTGTTATTTCTGACAAGCTATTTTACTTTCTTACCTCTGGTTATCCCACACACACTACAAGACAAAGCTTTCTACTTGAGCAACATACCATTTTCCCCAATCTAAGGAGAAAAACATGATAATTCTTTACAATGCTTTCAGTGCACACATTAATTTCACCAGGTATGTATGAATCAACTAATAAATACTACCACTAGTATTTGGTTTTTATACTCTGCTTGTGGGTGGGTCTTTGTTACCTGAATAGACACAGGATTACTTTACCAGCCACTAAAAGTCTTTTCTGCAACTGAATTCACAGACTTGAGTCAACTCCTCATTTCTCCCCACGTACCACTTGAAGGGAAAAAGCACTGTATTTTTATCAACCTTCTCCTTTCCAAACCACCTTCTCTTAGGAACAAATATTCTTTTAACAAGTTTTTGTTACTAAACTGATGTGTGAAAAAGGCTACAGAAAAGATTTTGGGAGAGTGCACACTTCCATTGCTTAATGAATTCCTCATGATAAGCATGACAATAAAATGTAAAAAGATGGCAAGACATCAGCCTTTTAAGAAATTAATGGGCTAGGGAAATTTTTATATGAAGACATTTCCTTTCTATATAGGAAAGGAGACTTGTTATATTTCTTTTTACATCTGTAACAGATATCCTCTAAACATTTCCTGTCTTTTTCAAATTTGACACCTAGCCATTTAAGTACATGTTTCTGTCTTTAGTAAATCATCAGGACTGAAGAGGTTAGCTGTCAGACTGTTTTCCCTGTCATTTCTGGGTTCATTTTAAAAAGAAAATAGCATTCTACACAGTAATCGATTGTACCCGATTGTCTTATTCATGTTCTTCTCATTACAACAATAACAAAAGGAATTTAACTTGAATTACAGTAGCTACCGTTTCTTCTCTTAAAACCATTCTCTTACATTTGAGAGCAGAAGTGAATCAGATCATCAGAAAACATTTTTTTATTTAATGCTCTTCACCACTAATGAGGTGACTGATTAGACTCGGCAACCTTTTATCTACCATGTTTTAAATTCCGTGCATGTCTCAGGTAGACAGGCAGGGGTTTTAGGTGAAAATTCCAGCAGGGCCATAGACTTATGTGGATTGGCAGAACACCACGAAAATTTGGATGGATGAGCTCCCCAACCTCACACCACACCTCTGCTTCAGAGAAGAATTTGCAGAACAACTGGAAAATGTATCTGAAATGGTGATCAACAAACTCATTAATTTAGGACACGAGGCATACATTTTCCATTTTTCTCTGCACTGTATAGATTGAAAGAAGAGAAAACTCAGAATCCAGCACTTGGCTCTGCATTTCTAAATTACATTGAAGCATGTGTTTCTGATCATTCTTTAGTCACAAGGATCCTGAGACTCCAAAATAAATACCTATTTTTTTAATCATAAGAGGGTAACAAAAATCATTTTTAATCTTAGGAGGATAACAAAACTAACCAGCCTTCCTACGGATCATTTACATTCCAGTACAATACATAACTTTTTTTTCAAAATATATTTTAGCTTCTTTCATCTTTTACTGAACTGTATTTAATTTATTATGACAATTTCTTGTTGATGCCATCAGGCAGCCAAGAAATAAAGGGACAGTTAATCTTTTAATTCAGTAACTTATCTTTTAATTCAGTAACTTATATGCATCATTAATCCTGTTTCAAACATAATAAATTCATAAAAAGTAGACTGAATCCTTATTTAGACTGCTTGCATTTCTTGTGACTGGGAGGAGATTCTAACTGTGCAGGAACTCATCAGGCGAGGCCTGAGTTCTTCTGTGTTTTCAGGCAAAGGTCAAATGTTTCCTTTGTTTCTATATCCTCTGCAATTCTGGAAGCTTTTTTCTAGGTCAATAACAAAGAAAATTAAATTTCTTGTCATTGGTAGAAAGCTGACATTTATTTTCCTTTAAATGGTGGTACCTAAGAAAAAAGAAATAGACCTCTACTATTGCCTAAGGTCTGTGCCCTGCAGTAACTCTCATTTGCTGGAAGTACAAGCATACCTTCAATTATATTAGGCTCAGTCATTTCAGTAATAGCTTTTTTGCACTGATTTTTGTAATATTGCCATATCGACTATCTACTTTCAGAATCTAAGAGTTTGACTCCAATTATTGATTCTATGTACCAATACTGTATCCATTGCATGTATGTCATCAAAAGGCATTTATCATCCAGCATTTCAAATACAAAGTTTCAAGATATTTTTTTGATGTTCTAAACACATCTTACTCTCTATAGTTCTATATTTTTTAAGTTCTAAACATTTCTGCATGCACCTTGTGTTTTTCCAGCAACCACGCAGAAGCAACTGAGACATAGTCACGTTCTTGTTTGGTTGGTTTTGTTCTGATGAAGGTTTGTTGTTTTTTTTTAAAACCTTGTCTCACAGGAAGAAACACCTGTCCAGAAACTATTTTGATCAGCCAGATCGGTTCTTCAAAAATAGGAGAAATCAAAGCTCAAGGTCAAGTGAAGGAGGGGGAGGATGTGCTCCAGGCACCAGACCAAAGATTCCCCTGCAGCCTGTGGTGAAGACCCTAGCAATGCAGGATGTCCCCTGGCACCCCATGGAGGTCCATGATGGAGCAGATATCCACCTGCAGCCTGTGGAAGACACCACACTGGAGCAGGTGGATGTGTCCAAAGGAGGCTGCGACCCTGTGGAGAGCCGACGTTGGAGCAGGTTCCTGGCAGGACCTGTGGCCTGTGGAGAGGATCCCACACTGGAGCAGGTTTGCCAGTAGGACTTGTGACCCCACGGAGGACCCATGCTTGATCAGTCCATTCCTGAAGGACTGCACCCCATGGAAAGGACTCACACTGAAGCAGTTCCTGAAGAACTGCAGCCCATGAGAAGGACTCACATTGGACAAGGTTGTGAAGGACTGTGGGAGAGAGCCCATGCCAGAGCAGGGGAAGAGCATGAGTAGGAAGAATCGGCAGAGACAAAGCATTATGAACTAACTGCAACCCTTTGAACTGAGCCTTGGAAGATGGGAGGGGTGGGAGGAATGTGGTTTTTGGATTTGTTCTTATTTCTCACCATCTTACTCTGTTATTAATTGGAAATGAATAAAATTAATTTCCCCAAGTCAATTCTGTTTTGCCCATGATGGTAATCGGTGAGTGAACTCCCTGTCCTCACAAGCTTTTGATCGTATTTTAATTCCTCCAATCCTGTTGAGGAGTGAGAGTGATAGAGGAGCTGGGTGAGCACCTGGCATCTAGCCAAAACCAACTCACTCCATCTTCAAAGACTGGTTTTCACTTTCTACTCCATGAGTAAGATAGAACTATCTGAGATAATCTGAGGTCTGGTTCAAAATTCAAGGGAAATAAACTGACTCAAATTACATTTAGGCCAGAAATTAGGCAGATTTAATCACCAGAGCAATCAGGTTTTGATCAAGCTTCTAACAGAAACAAATGACACAAAAAGTTGAACGTATTCTAAAATAGAACATGACTGAAATATGAAAAGGTTATAAAATGAGACTGCAAAAAATGGTAGAGTATTGGACTGAGATACAGGAAGTTTTTTCCAGAACAAATGTTTTAGCACTTCTTTCATGATATAGTTTATTGCCCCAGATAACAGCTGATACACAAAAAAACTGAGCTTCAGGTTTGGAAATTAGTCTTGTAGTTGAAGTTAGAAAGGGCTGGAAGCTTCATTTCAGTTGTGGAAGTCAAAACTATCTTGATGTTACAGGAAGACCTGAAGAAGATAAGATGATCCTAAATCTCCAATTACACAAATGCTTTTCAGGAGGGAATGTGGAAAAGTTAGCAAAAACTGCTAACTAAGCACAGGCTTATTCACCTTAATAGCTCTAGAACAAGACTCCCTGGTGCCATTTACACTTTTTAATATGGAACATAAGAATGGCTTGCAAGAGATTTTCTTTCAACTTAGAATTGAAGCTGCTGAGTAACACGTCAGAGGTCCCTTGCAAGTGAATTTGACTGAAGAATATAAATACATGGTTTCTGGTTTTGAAACACTGTACTGTCTTATGATCTTAAAATTAAAGTTTGCATATTGATTTTAAAAAGAGTTTTCAAAATTATGTTTGGCTGACATTGATGGCAGTGTAGGTTTACTTGGTGAAAGCATCCAGAAATTGAAGAGATATGAACTAGCACTAGGACTATTAACAGGAAATTAAATTAACTGTAGATAGGGTCTGGAGAAGTTCAGGGCCATTCTGTGTGAAAGACATCATCATGTGGAATAGACTGCTGGAAGCCATGACTTGGGGCGGNAAAACAGAAAAACTTAACTGAGTCCAAGGCACGCTAAAGATTATTTCCAATGATTAGCACCGTAAAAACAAAACTGAGGTTAAGAACAGCCCAAGGAAGACACTTGTGCTTGGCGATATTCTTTACAGAATCCTAATATTCACCAAGACACATCTTCTGACAGCTCACTCTGGCAGCTACGCAGCTTGCATATGCGTTTCCCTTTCTTGGCACAGGAATCCTTGATTTAAATGGTTCTGCACCACACCTTTATAGCAGATGATGCATGTTTTAAGGTAAACATAAATATCCAGTAACATCACCTATTGGAGGTGCCCTAGTAATAATTTTAGATGAATTAATCTAGTTTAACATTAAGTCATTGGCCAGATGACCCACCATATGAGATGACAAATGTGGCTTGGAGTCTATCACATTTGCTCCTTTCTCCAACTTCTCCTCCTGCAGTCCTAAGCCCAGAGGAGCTCAGTGAAGTCAAGTGCTCATAATACACTGCTACGACTAGGCAAAAGCAAAACTCAAAATGAAAACTGAGAACAGGCAATGGCTTTATGATAACATTCATTTTATAACATTGTTCCTGTTCTGCCTTTCTTTTAACATTTATTTGTTTCACAAAATACTTCCCAATGCCTACTGCCTTAGTACCTACAGCCTTTGTCGTGCGTGCTGCCTATCATCTCACAGAAGCAGCAAAACACATTATTTTCAAATTCCCTGGTCTATGGTGGTCAAGTTATAAAACACCAAAACCAAAAAGAGCAGCAACACAACAGGAAAACATACCAGCAGGACTATTGCTGTTCAGCAGAAATGTAGAACTTCTGAAATTGAATACGGAAGCCACAACTGTATTTATTATTTTTGTCCTGAAATGCATTACGGAGATCCCAGCTGACTTCCTGTATTCAGAGCTCATGGCCTCAAACCACCCACACTCTGCCTGCTTGATCTATGTGCCTGTGGGTTCTGCCTTTCCAGTGGACATGGAGTTTCCCTGGGGCAGAGACTGTCTGCTTTGTTATACACTATTTTGTACAGCACTAACATTCTTGGGTTTGTGCTATACACATCAATGTAAAGTAAAAGCCACATAAATAATTACATCCATGAAAGGCACAAGAAGATATTCCCATCCAAGTATGAAGCTAATCTGACTAACAACCTATCCTGATGTAAGACTTTTCCTTCCAGTTTGAAAAAAACACTCTTCTCCACTCCACTTCCACTGCAGAATATTTTATTTCCACCTTTCTAGGAGATACTCAATAGTTCATTCACATGTTATTGCATTAAACAAAGGAAAGCCTTGGTGAAACTCCATGAACTATCCTACATTGGTGGTCAGATTCAAATAGTACATCAATGCTTTCTGAACTTAAAAACACGATGAATCTCTCTAATTGCTAAAAGAAATTATGCAGCAAATATTTCCACACATACCTGAGCTCTACATAATCATCTTGGATGCTAACAGAGCTTGCAAACAAAATACAATACAGATGTGCTCAGATATAAATTCTGACTTCATGTTTATGTAAAATATAAATCTGTTCAGATATGTTGAGTCCCACAGGCACATATCATCATCTAAAGTCTCTGGCTATGTTTCATATGCAATACTACAATTGGAAACCACAAACACGCTACAGAATTCCGCTCAGCTCCTCCAACTTGTGTAGCCAAGAGAAAAAAATTGAATTTTTTCGAGAAAAAAATGCTATTGGTTGAGAACAGCATTAAATTAACCATTAAGATGCATTATGAAAGAGTGTAATGATATATAGTGAAATAGTGCAATAAATAGTGAAATGTAGTGGCATGTCACATCTCTATTTTGAAAGGAAGAAACATTCATGACTGGATTAAATGACACTTAGGAAGCAACATTCCTATATTCCTGTTGAGAACACCAAGCAACAAAAGACAGAACCAGCTTTAATGTCTGCTTGTTACTGGTTTGCTAATTGGTAGGGTAGTTTCTCCATTCCTCCATGTGGTCAATAATTGTAGTTTCAATCCCTCATAGCATTCCTACTTTATTTCAGATGAGTTTTTCAGTCTGTAACACATCATGTGCACTTACACCACTAGGTAAAAGCTGTGGCTACATCAGACAACTTTTGTTTGGGCAAAACATCCCCTTCAATTTACAAATATGCATTGCCAGCAGGTCAAGGGATGTGTTACATCCTCTCTTTCCAGCACTGGTGATACACACCTGAAATGCTGAGTCCAATTCTGGGGTCCCATTGAAAAACATGAACTTACTGGCATGAGTCCAGCAAAGAAAATCATTTACCCCAGCTCTGAAGATAATTTAGGGGTTGAACCATCTGACATAAAAAGAGAGGCTGAGAGAGCTGGGACTGTTCAGCATGGAGAAGAGAAGGCTCACGGGGATCTCATTAATTTGTGAGAATACATGACCAGTGTGGGGCTAGCGTAGTAAAGAAGACAGATCCAGACTCTTGTCAGTGTTGCCCACTGACAGGACAAAAAGCAATGTATATACCATGAAATACAGGAAATGCCATGTAAGTTTAAGAAAAGAAATCCACTGTGAAGTTGCTCAAACACCAGGACAGGTTGCCTAGAGAGGCTGCTGGAGTTTCTATCCTTGGAGATACTCAAAACTCATCTGGACATGGTCCCGGGCAACCTGTTGTAGCTGCATCTGCTTTGAGCACAGGGGTAGGACTAGATGACCTTCAGAGGCCCCTTGCCAGCTCCAGCCACTCCGCAATTGTACAATCCACAGTTGTTAGCATATTCTTAACATTTATGAAACCCTTGTCTGTTGTATTTGTTTTGGTAGAACCACTAAACTCTGGTCCAAAGGAGTCAATGCTTTCTGGACACAAGTGGAGTTATGTTATAAAATCTTTCCTTTGCTTCCTCAGTATTTTCTTATCGCTTTCCAGCTTGGAGACCTGCTCAGAAAAGCTCTTGACTGATAATGACTTTTAAAGATAAAATCCCCAGACAGCTTCTGTGAGATAGCATCAGAGCTCCTGATTTGGAGGGAGTAACTTTTATGAGGCTGTTTGAATGGAGGAATCTAGTTTTTAAATAGATCTTCTTTCAAATTCATAGCCTCTCTCCTATTTACACTTAGTTTGTAGTAAAGTCAAGTCCAGCTCACTGCCACTATCAGAAATCAATTCCAGTTAGGTTTCTCATCAAAACTATCCAACATGCTTAACAAGGAGCAAATCAGGTAGCCTCTGAGACTGAGATTTGATGCATCCTTCTCCAATTCATTTCCCAAAGTTCAGGGAGTAAGCAGTAACTGACAATTTGTTAAATTTTTCATTGACGTGCATCGTCACGAGAAACACAAATGAAAAAAAGGAATGGTTTGATTGTGTAAGGCTTTGAGATTAACTTTTACTAAAAGTTCAGTTTTTTAATAGGTATCCACAAGAACATGGCATTCTGAAGCCAGAGGCTCAGCCATCACTTCACTGAAGTCCATGAAGTTAAGTAACTTCACCTATATTTAGTGTTTTCCATTGAAGTTTAGCTCTCATGGAGGACAACAGACTGAAAAAGCAGAGGAACATGCAATCAAAAGCACCAGCTGATTATCACTTTAAAACACTCCTAGAGCTCAGCAGGATTTAATTAAGAAGTTAAAGGTAACAGGACTGATACCACGTTGCCAGTTCCCTGAGCCAGCTACTTTCCAGCCACCTTGTAAAGCTTTAAAGCCCTCTAAATTTGTTTCACAAAGATGGACAACATGTGGTTGTACATCTATCAGTGACTAATGATGGTATATGGAGAAAATATGATTAATAACTGATTTTTCAAGATACTAAAAGCTTTTGTGTGTTTTGTGCATCAGTATTCCACAAGTTCACATCACCTATGGGCTTTTAAAGGTTCAAAACATCTTTCTATTTTTTCTTTCTCAAAAATCTGTCTATACATTTTAATCACAAGTAGATCTGACAATACATTTTTGGCCAACATCATCTAATATGGTGACATGAAACCAGGGTATAACAGAAAGTTAATACACATTTTGGCTATCAGACAGATTCTGCTTAGCAACTACTCAAGACACAGAAAACATGGTCCTGACCAGGATTAAGATCCTATGAACTCATTGTACATTTAAGTCTACCAAGTGTCAACCTGCACTGCATTAGATCACAGAATTGCAATGCAGGATTTAGAAAAAGAAGAGATACATCCATAGGAAAACTTGATAGTTTTATGCAGCAGAAAACCAGACAATACAGGGAGCCACAGGGTTAATTATCATGTTGTGCCATTTCAAAAGCGGTGAACTGTGACATTTTGCAAGGATCCAAACTGCCATGGCAGCCTGCACGGAAAAAAAAAAAAATCTCAAAAATCAACTTCATTTTTCATATAATGAAACTTTTACAGAAATAATGTCATCAGGTAGTCACAAAATGAGAATGGCAGGGTATGATACTTCCCACCAACAAGATGTGGTTTACCTTAACTTTCCCTCAAGACTACTTTTATCCAGTGAGGTTGTCTAAGAAGGTAGTTGACATTTTATTGTTTTATTTCTGATTCATCTATTACAGATAATGCACACACAGAGATAGTAATAACAAGAGAAAATTAAAAACATTGAGGAAATAAAAAAATCAGATATACTTTGGATTGTAATACAAACCAGTAACATTCCTTATGTTTCCTTTCAGGGTTATGCAAATACAATGCGTTGGCATCAGAAATAGTTGTGTCAACCTAGCAGTCGATAAGTCTCAGAAGAGAGATTAGAAGAGACAATATATATCCTAAAATGGAAAGAATGAAAATTATTTGAATGCATAGATAGGTGTTAATGATCAAGAGTAGAGGACCTGACACTGCAAGTTGTCCATGTGCAAGAACAAAATAAACATTCAGGGGAGAAGCAATACAAGATGTCCTAGACGCAAAATATACTTTCAAGAACAGAACTCACCTCAATGTCAGAGACATACATAAAGTCCCCTAGGGGCATGGACATGTTTCTTCCGCCCTAGTATTAATGGAATATACCCAAACTACCAACAATCAAATTCTTCTCCTCCCTTGACAGCTGCCCTAGCTTGCCAATAAAAGTTTTTGCTCAGATCCCAATACAAAGATATTCAGATCACAAAGATTCTGCCACAGAAGCGCTGTAAATAACTGTTTTAGAGTGACATAAAGAAATTTGAAGATTATATTTCTCTGTCAACACTTTGAGATTTCCTCTCTGCATCATCTGCATATGCAAAAGCAAGAAGCATTTAGTGCTTATGCTATGGGTACTTGAAAGATTTCACACTTCTAGGATGATGTTCTGATTTTTACTGCTAGGAAAAGGCAAAATGGGACTTTGATGTGTAAAACTGTATTTCTGAAGACCAGGTGCTTTTAATCTTGCAGTGCCCAGTATATTGCATCTGGAAACAGTAATTGACTTTGCTGCTGCCAGATGAAACTGAACATTTGGACATTAGCAATGTTTGCAATCAGATAAGCATTAGAGAAAGAAATCGGATTTTATTCCAGTGACTGCTCTGAAAATGTTAGCTCTGAGTGAAAATGGAGAGAGTAAGGAACTCCAGTGGACAAAGAAGAGCTCCAAAGACATCTCACATTGCTACCATTTGTGTATGAATGTGTTGCTATATTTTTGCTTAACAGTTAAGAAGAACATGTGAAAAATTTGTCTCTAACCTCAAGCCCACTCAAGCCGACCTCATATTTAAGCTGCAAGATGGTGTGTGAAGTTAGAAGGAAGAATTGCACAGCTGAGAAACCAATCTGGAACGCTCCTTCTCAGTTGACATCCCCTTTCTCAGATTTCTTTCCCCAAATAAGCTAAAAGGTGCAATTTTGCAATGAACTTCAGGGGTTGTTGATTTTGTCCTCCCTTTACCATCACGTACTGTCTTGAGGGTCTTCTCAAAGACTACAACACAGGTAATATGTTTTCATACATTCTAACTCTAAAAGCAACAAGAGTGTTGTTATTTGTATGGCTATATATATAGTGCCTTACACTGCCATATACTGCATCTATGCAGCTTGGTCGTCCCTACCCCACAGCAGGTGAATTCACCCAGCCAACGTGTAGTGGGCCACTGCAGAAGGCACCGTAATGAAGACATAGTGATTTCAAGCAGAATCTAGGCAGACTATAATCATAAGCTTTGCTTACGGAGATCCATGTGTTAGCACAAGTGACTGCTATAACCTCAGCACATACGCTCGCATTAGTATATGCTGACTTTTACAATGCTACTTGTATGTACTGCTTGTAAGAGCATGTTCCTATGGAGATACGTAAGAGCTCTTGGCAAACCTTGGCATACCACCTAGCATGTTTGGTATTGTACAGGTAAAAACACTTACAACTTTGCTTACTTGGTATGCTGTATAAGATGTGAAGAACAGTGAAGCATGCCATGACCAATGTGAAGTTTCTTGCCTGATACTGCCTACACCAGATTACCCAGTATCGGAAGTGACATAACATAGCAAATACTTTTTCTACAGTTTCTGTTATTCATCAGCTTTGACTGCCTGTGCCTTTCATACTGACATCCCAGAAGGACTAACACTTCCTCAGTGCAAAACACCATGAGATATAAGAAGGTGAATAAGAACATAAAGCAGCGAAGAGCTCATGGCAATCAGAAGTATCAGCTGACATCCTGCTAGCTAAGATCAAGCAACAAAGGTTCTTAAAAGTAAAAACAAGCCAGCAAAACCAGACAAAAAAAGAAGGGTAACATGATCACCTTTTTGATCTTTTGCTTTAACCATTACAACAGCATTCTGTGTAGAAATAAGAAAGGCAAAACTGCACTGCGAAGTTCAAAAAAGATACAGGTGATAGCTAGATGACTAGACAGAAAATCCTGTGGTGTAAAAAAAAAAAAAGCCACAAACACAAAACCCCCACCCTTGGAAGAGTTAAAAAGTTNGTTAAAGTAATGGATTAAAATTTATCTATAGAACAGGGTGCACCTGTTCTTCCACAAAGCTGTAATGTTGATTTTTTTTTTTT
>VYXH01009043.1:46902-64394 GCA_013397275.1 Burhinus bistriatus
CTTCCGATCTAAATAAAAACTAAAAATTCTATATGACAGTTATTCTCAACCAAGATTATTATTTTGCTTTCCTGATAACAAAACAGCTGTTGGATCCAAACTAGAAGGGGTCTGGACCTTCAGAGCTCAGCTTTTGTCAACTTTCTCAAAACCTTCCCAACTAGCCACCTAAACAGTGGGATCTATAAACGACACTCATCTGTTCTGTAATTTTGGTGTAGCAGGATGTATGAAAACAGATAACGTTGTTAAACTAATTAATTACTAGGATGTATCATTTCCCAATATTCTTGTGTTTTCACACTTTCCAAAACCCTCGCCTTTGTTCCACAATAATCTCTTAAAATAGCATTTTCCTCTCTGCAGTTCCAAATGTTTCTTCTTATTCATGCTCTGAGTCTTCATCTTTCCACTCTTATGTCAATAGTCCTGTAGCTCCTGCAATACTTAGGTGTTTCCCAGCTAGCTTCTCTCTCTAGCTTCAGTTCTGCTATAGGCAGAGAAACAAAACAACACAGAAATTCTTCTCCCTGCCTTCTTTGGGCATTATATGTCTTTTTCAGAAAAACAAAAAATAAGTAATTTCTGGCTCAGTGACCACCTCCTCACATATTACTCCAAGGGAAGCTTGCAGCTTGCAAACATTGCTGCTTCTCTGAAAGCTCATCCAAACTCCCCTGGTTCACCACAACAAAAGAAAGCTCCAACCTTCGAGCTTTGAGCCTGACTTTTGTTTGTCGAAATTCTGAGTCAAACTTTAGACTCAAGAAAATTTTGCAAGTTGAAATGTTATTTCAAGGTATCAAAGCCAGAGAAAACCATATGACCACTTTCCTCCATTTCAGGAACAAATTATTTAACTCATACTGCTCTGTTGCAGTCCATCTGTTTGTATATAAAAACCTGACCATTTCACCTCCAAGCTGATCATCCCAGGAATTTTATTTACAGACTTGCATAGTTGTGTGCCCAAGGTGTTTGGGTTTGGGGGTTTTCTTTCCTCTGGGGACTATTCCATTTGTGATTTATATACAGCTCAATAGGTATATTTTTGGACCTGCACAAGGAACACCACAAAAACTGGCATTAATTGTATCACAAGCATCTTTTCTAGCTAGTTACAAACTCTTTGTCAATTATTTCCATGAAAAGCAAAACTTCTGAATTTGTACATTTGCATGATCTGTTGTAAGTGCAAATGTTAAATCATTTACTTATGAAGAAGTTTGTGGGATTTTTCAAATCTTTCCAACCGAACATTGAGTTTTCATCAAAATAGTATATCGAAATAATAAGTATGCATCTAAAACAGTAACCTATCTTTTAATTAAACAATAGTTTCTTATGCTGCTTTTGCACTTATTCAGTAATGCCCTGCTCTGTATTTATTTAATCTCAGCAAGGACTCAGCAACATCACTTACTGAAAGCCAGGAGATCAGAATCTGATCTTACTACCTGTGATTCCTACACTTCAGATATGGGTGAAACTGGTGAACTGGTGAAACAATGATGACTAGAACTCTGACCAGTGAGCATCTTATAGAAGCATATAGGATCAACTGGGTTTTGCTAGTCTATTTGAGGGAATATGAGAATTCCCCTACCACAAAATAAGGTCTGCCCTTCCATACAGGACTCAAAATCTGGGTACCTCCATGACAGTCTGGATTAGGTGGGAGGTAACATTAGACGATCTAAGGATCCTTCTGCTTCAAACTGTACTAAACCTATCAATACCAATATTAAAATCAGCTAGTGTAGGAAGGTTAACACAACAATCAGCTTTCTGCGACTGATTTTGCTTTTGAAAACATCATAAAGATTTTTCTGCTTCTCAAAACTTTAACCAAAGAAAATGAGTAATTTATTGTGGGTTATTGAAATAAGTTGTGTTCAAATTTCATAAAGGAAACATCTGTTAATAGCTACATTACGAACAGTAAAGCAAGGTGAGCAGAATGCCTTGGTCATGCACATCTTCTAGTATGAACAAAAAAGCAACTTGCAGCAACTTCAAAGGGGGAGGTTTTTAACCACTGATGGCTGGCTGCAAAGGTGGATATCAAAAAGTAATGCTGACTACTAATTTGTTTGTGCAGGAGAAATTAAGTGTAGGCTTAGCAATTGCAGACACATTGCTAGACACGGTTCTTCCAAAATGTTCAAACCTGTCTTTTCAATTTAGCATGTTCAGATGCAATGAGATGGGAATTCTCCAAATGCTGTGCAGCATACAGAAACTTAACTTTTAAAATCAGTTTTCTCAGGCTGTAAGGGGGAAAACACTGGTAGAAAGGATTTCTGTTCTGTTGAAGGGGAAAACAGACTGTTTATCATTGACATATTTGCCACTCACTAGTGTTACAAAGGGATAAAGAAAACTGCCTATGCTTAACAAACAGAGCAGGTCAGCCATATAAGACTTCAAAAGTTTCTAGGGTGACAGGGAAGAAAAGTGCTTGGGTATGCCATTCTACTATTTAACTTGAGCAAACTGTAGAAAAATTGTTCTCTCACTTAAAAGCAAGCACAAGACTACACATGTTTCAGAAGGGGACTAGCTGTCATTCTTTGCCCTTTCTCCTTTTCTCCTACTACTTGTAACCTCCAACTCCCACCAACTTCTGCCATAAACAGCCACGCAGCTCATAGTTGAAATTATTATAACAGCAATTCCATAATAAGCCTGATCAAAAGAGTGTTTAAATTCAACTAAAGTTATTTACCCAAAAAGTTTAACAAAGTTTTCACTGTTTTCTGAGTTCTTCTGCATAGCACTGCCACCCTAACTTACAAGGAAAATAAACAAATGGAACCGTGCGGCCATCTTTATTTTCTCACTTCCTCTATCAGAAACACCTGCCCCTTTCCTCTCTTTCCTCTAGCAACAGCTGCGACTTTTTTGTCTGCTCCAGCGCAAGGGTCCCACGCTCCCCTCGCCCCGCTGCCGTCAGTCCGGACGCCGCCGGCGTTGCGGGGCTGCCGCCGCTGCCCGCGGTCAGCACCCTGGCCAGCGCCGCCCACCCGCCGCCGGTGATGACGGGAGGAGGCCTGCCCTAACCGAACCGTGACGTCAAACGGCAATCCTTTACCTCCGTCCTCGCTTTTCCTTGCTGGTAGATCAGACGCGTTGGTAATAACATACGGGTGCCCTGATGCTGTGCTGTTTCCAAGCAGCCGTTGTTACTCTATGACACCGCACCACATATTAAGAAAAAAAAATTTCCAGGGTAAATTTTGTTTGCAATCTGGATATGGTTATAGTTTTTAGAATTTCTGTTGTAATAGTGATGAAAGGACAAGAGGTGGAGCGTGCATAAATTCTGCACCTTTGTCAGTGTTGCGAGGATGTTATTTTCACTCTGTATGGGGAACTCTTCTTGTTGATGTAAGCAACGTTTGTGAAGATCGTGTAACGAATGTATATTCTAATGACAATTCTGGTTTATTCTGATAATGATAATAACTGGTTTATAAAATAATGCTGCAGAGAAGCAACTACTGACTTGGGTTTTACACAGCTGTAATTATTCACTATCTCTGTTTCTCCAGTTTATGCTCAAATTTCATTATGCTCAAAACAACACCCTTGGGAAAAATCATCTGGAGATTTCAGAACACATCTGTTCCAGATCTGCTACGTAAGTGTATATAAACTGCTACATAAACACACAATACTGTAGAAATAACTAAGACTAATCTCACCCTTTGGTTCAAATACAATTTGCTGACATCGCTTTTTATGGAGGGGAGGCCTTACTTCAAAAAACGCTAAAACTGATTTTGCATAACTTGAGCTAGGAAAGCCTTATTAACACATCTTACTCTTATTAAAAGAAAAACATAGTCAACCTCACCAGTTGGTTTTGATCCCCTATCCAAACTTGGTAGACTTACAAGGTTTCTGAACGACAGGTATATAAATGCTGCTGCGCTCCAGATCACGCATTTCCTGGACCTCTACTGCTACTCAGCCTCCACCCCTCCTCCCTGCAGCTTTCTAAAATAACTGCTGTTCTGTCAGTTACTGACAGAACACACATCTGCAGTTACTCTGACTTTTTATTTTCCTGTCTATTTAAAGATCTTGGAATTGAGTTCATAAATCATTGAAATTATCTTTCTTCTTAGGAAAAGAAATAATGCACAGAAGCAAACAGTTAAATTTCAAGTCAGCAAAATCACAAGTTGAGATGAAAAGCTCCAGATGACACCTATTTAAAATATATCCATACAAAACTGTTTAGAAATTAAAAATAACTCACTTCTGAAATAAAGCGTGCTTTAGGTTATATGACAGTACTTTTCCCACAGCGGAGGCCTGGAATCTATCAACTTCGCTCTCTGATTGGATGACTACATTAGCAACTGCTTCAGTGGCACCGTAATCTGCAGGATTCGTGCACAAGTCAGGTGAGCTGCACCTGCCCTCAGTAAAATGCAGGTACCTATGCTGTATTATACTGTTGTGAAAGACAGACTTAAGTCACTACATTTTACTAATCATTGCAACACCTTACAGACTAAAATTAAATGTATAGCAGACAACTATGGCCACTTCTCTTGCAAAAGAAAAATTTTACTCAACACATCCAGGTGCTGACATTGGAAATTGTGCTTGTTTTATGGACTTGGAGAAAGCGTGGCAGATTTTTACACATTTCCTCTGCAATGCAAGAGCAAACAGAACAGAGAGTGAGCTCATACTACTTTATCTGAACATCCTCAGTTGCACTGTGTTATGTGACCCTGACCTATTACAGCTTTTAAAACCATGCTTAATTTTAATCATAAAAGTAATACCATTGACTTCAGTTCTCAAGTGCCTTCACAAGTTGAGGCTTCAGTTCAGACTGAAGAATCACTACTATTGGCCAAGCACTATTAGAAGGAGTAGAAAAAAAAATCTCTTTTATAAAAATCAGGAGATTTAATCCAGGACTCAACAAAATACAAAAAGAATTCTTATCTGTCTCTACAAACTCTACAATGCTATTCAAAGTACTGCTTTTCAGAGCAGAACTGCATCTTTTTCTTCTCTCTTCTTGCAGGTTTCTATTTTTATACTACCCATCAATCCACAAAGTCTTTCACTCTTAAAAATAAGCTTATTCTTCATTTATATTCCCCAAATCTCCATAACTTCCTCAAGTAAGTAGTATTGGTTCACAGCAAACCAGTAATTTCCACAACTATGATCAATCTGAAAGCTTTTCCTTTTGTTGCAAATTTAGAGCAGGTAAGTACACTCACATACACTTTTAATAAATGAAGTGGATTTTAAAGGAAGGCAGAAAAAAGACCCATTTTGAAGAAAAAGATTTTTGAGTCTGCTTCAAAGCTTAATTTAGGAAAAGCTCCACAAAAGCATACAACTAATCAGAAAAAAAGGAAGAGATGCTTTTTCTACTATATTTTCTTGGTGTCACTGGAACATCCAGAGCCTCAAAAAGTCCTATATCTTTCCTGTGATCCATCCCTTTTCAGGTTAAGTTCAAAATTTCTTTGAAAGTAAATTTGGACAACTTTGACAGCATGAACATGAAGGACCTTAGGCTCTGAGCATATTCCCAATTAATCCTTTGCCATCTGGGGGTTACTCTGCTCCATGCATTTTTAGGACCTCAGTCAGCATTTCAAGACATTATGAGGAAAGTACAAGCTGAGAACACTTACAATCTTACTAAAAATATGTTCAGTGTAACAGGCCAAAGAAAGAAACTTATTCTAAGAGCAGACGTTTGACATCTACTAACTCACTTACCTATTTGCTGTCTGTACTTTCTCAAGTGTTCGTGTTTGCCCTTTTCTGTGCTTTAATATTAAAGAACTACATATCTCCTTACAGTTAAAAATCAGACCCTCATTGAGTGGACTGTTGTAATTGCAGAGAATTTTACAGCTTCAAGCGACAGATTTATTTCAAACACTGTTCAATAGAAATATTTATACAGAATCATCCATTTAAGAATATGTGCTCCTGATAAATCTTTTAAGGTAATGTTGATTGTGCGACTGTCTGTTCTTCATGTCAACAAAACTGGACAGCCACCCGGTGACTACTCTCAAGTTTTATTTATAATTTGAATGACTGAGCTTTTTCACTTCACTATCCGTTTTACTGAAATGTTTAAAATTCATGTCTCATCTGGGATAGAGTTAATTTTTTTTTTCCTAGTACCACCTCTGTTTTGGATTTAGTGTGAGAATAATGCTGATAACCCATACTGTTTTAGTTGTTGCTAAGTGATGTTTACCTTAGTCAAGGACTTTTTCAGCTTCCTATAGAAGCTGAGAGGCAGCATAGACAGGATAAGCTGGCCAAAGTGATATTCCATACCGCAGACGTCATGCTCAGTGCATAAATGGGGGTTGGTGAGGGGGGTAGGAATCCATGGTCACTGCTTGGGACAGGCTGGGCAACCAATCATCGGGTAGTGAGAGCAATCTGTGTTGTATCACTTCATTTTGTATACTCTTTTACCATTATTATCATCATCATCATCATTACTTTCCTCTTCTGTTACTGTTCTATTATACTGTCTTTATCTCAATTCACCGGGGGTTTTTCCCCCCCTCCTTTTCACTGCCTTCTCCCTACTCTACTGGGGAGGTAGGGAGCAAGCAGCTGCATGGTCCTAGTTGCCAGCTTGGGTTAAACCATGACAATGCTATACTTACATAAAATGATACGAAAAACGTAATGTCTTGTTATCAATAGTCCTAAATGTTTTTCACTGCATATCATTCCTTCCTTTCATCTCAGGTGACACTGCTGTTGGACTAATACCCTCTACTTGTATGCAGGCCAGCAAGAGACTCCGCAACAGATGCTAGCTTTATACTGAATTTATTTCATGCATGATTGACAGCTGCATCATAGCAACAGCCACTACACACCAGGTAAAGGGGAAGAGGAGAAAGCAATTTTCACAACTTGTCATAGCTGCCATTATTTATTACCTTGCACTCCTAACTAAAGAAGTTAATTTCTTGAGTAAAAGGACACAAACACACACAGGTTGAGTGAAGTTACCTCACAATACATCATACTAGCTTATGAAATTGCAACTGAAACTAAACAGTAAGGTTAATCTATATGAGGTCACCAATCGAAAACAGATTTAGACAGTTACCCAGATCTCCACAACTAAAAATGAAGACTACTATTGTGAACCACTTAGGGTTTATTTTGTATCACCTACAGCCAGGTATTTCTGAAGGTAGAAGTTGATATAATTAAAGGGTTCAGTGGTGACTTGCGGAAAGAAAGGTTACTTTGGGATATGCATGGATATTACAGTAACACACCATTATCCACAGGACAGAGAATCAGCTCCTAAAAGTGAGTATACGAGTATATGAGAAGCTTATGTTGGATTAATTTTTAGTGGAACCTGAATGCCTGAAACATGCCAACCAATAAATCTACATTGAACAAGTCAACATGCCTCCTATACTTCTTTTGTGTAGCATTTTCCATGAAAAACCCTTAGTTATTATAAAGCAGTGATATAAATCGGAAAACTTTGTCCTTAACGTTCAGATGCTAATGGCATACTGGTGTTTTAGTACTAGCAATCACTACATTAGCAACTTCAGAATGTGGAAGTGAACTCTGCAGATATCACAGCACTTGCACAGCTGTGGCACCACTTTAGGATCACCTGTACACGTATTTAGCAGTGTTCCTCCAGAATTGTCTCTTCCTTTAAAAATTGAAGGTAACAGAGATCTTCTTTCTAGTTTCTTTGTTGAGATTTTTTCCTCTCATCTAGATTTCTTATAAAAATACTAATTTTTTTCTTACTTAATATTTAGAGCAGAAGCAGCTCAATGAAAGCTAACTTTCTCTGAATTACAGACAGTAAAGTTTGTTTCTATATTCATGGAAGTAGAATAACTCAGGAAAATTACTCAGGAAAAGCTGTATTAAGAGTTCCAGAAACTTAAATCTTATATTCACAGTGAAGGGTAGAAACACCACCCTAAACCAAATTAAAAGCTTCTAACATAACCCTCACAAAAGGATTAAATCATATTTTGGAGGATATTGCTTTTTAGGAGAACAAGCCTTTTCACAATCCGGAATTTTCCCCACCTCTAGAAATGCAGACAAGGTATCAAATTATTGCCAAACAGAACAGTATTTTTGTCCGTTTCTGATTTTTAAAACCTTTTATTGTTTCCCTCCCCCAAATCTGTAGGAAAAAAAGACAGCAATTCATAAATTAAGGCCTTAAAAAAGACCTTAAAGGTCTTTTCCAACCTAAATGATTCTATGATTCTGTAAGCATGTTTTTAATCAAAATTTCTGAAGAATTTTCTGAAAGACATGGTAAATTTGTATTTGAACTCATAATAACAGTCACTATCTGAAAACAGCAATGGTATAGTTGTCTCTCATCTAAAAAGTGTGAACTTGGCTTTTGTAACATGAGGTCTCCTACAGAGCTGAATAGAAGTGCCTACTTAAAAAAGACTCCCAAACATTGAAATGGACAGATTTTGAGCTAGCAAAATGAGCAGAAGTGAAGTCATTTTTTAGAAAAATCAGAAGTACACACACAAGCACTGTCAGTTTTATAAGGATCCAAAAATCTAGTATTCAGAAGCATCTGGTAAAGTGAAACATTTTATGTTACTAATGCTATGACTACTCAGGTTTGATTTTTTTTCCTTCCAAAGTATGCCGTTGCTATCAGATGTAGATACTATCACCATTTCACTCTTGGGTTTCAGCGTGTCACAGATGAAACATCAGACACAAATGGTTATGTGAATTATTAAGAGTTTGTGACATCTCACAGGACCTGGAATTCTTCCCTGTGAAATGAAAATTATTAGCCTATACTGCTTAACGAATTACGTTCTCAACAGGCCCAAAGAAATACATTATCTCTGTGCATCTCCCCATTCAGACAAGGAAATATCCACAAATATCTTGTGGAAAAGAAACACAAGGCTGTTAAGATTGAACAAAACTGACAGCACACTCTATGCAAAAGATATTGACAATGTGTTTTACTTTTTTATGTTTATATATAGTTGCTATATAATCTAAGTTTCTTTTTATGGAAACGAAGTTCCCTGAAACTATCTAGAAAACTTATCTGAATGAGTCTAAGTATACAAGATATCTAGCATAACTACTAACAGACTGCGCAGGAATGGAGAGAAATCTCCACCTTGGTGAATGGTATATTCTGCCATTTATGAACAAGTATGTCCATAACATCTCGATTTGTTCAGTCTGAACAAAAAAATCATAATAACTCTTCACTAGACGTTACAATCAAACGTAATCATTCCCACTGACTAAATCCAATTAGCTAATATTTACTGTATTTGCAGTTCACAGTTCTACTGTACAGAGGGCCAAATTTATAAAGCAATCAGTGTCATTACAGCTTCAAAGAGAAGGTAGATTGGTACATCACTAAACAAAAGCCTTTTCAACATTACATTTCCAGCCATAGCCACAGATTCGCAACATACCTCAGATGTGTGAGGAACCTTTGCCTTACCAGCAAACTACAATGAATAATAAAAATAGCATTTTAATGAAAGAAGTCAAATCCCCACAGCCTAACTTTGTGCATGTTAATAGTTCCAAGTATTTACAGGTGGAGCAGCAGGATCCCATTGGGAATAAAACAACGGAACCAGAAGTCAGGAAACCCAAGGGGTACTCTCAGCTGTACAACTGACCTTCCCCATAACATGGTAATGGCTTTATTTCTGTTCCTCACTGTCCCTTGATAATGATAAATACGAATGATAAATACGAATGATATCTCAGATCATTCACTATAATAACCACTATGTATACTTGCTCTGTGACTTAAATACTACTATATGAAATGTTTCAGATATGAACACTATATCAAAGAGGTTAAGCATGAGGCTTCAAGGAAGAGGAGTGCAGAGAGATAAATAAAATAAAAAAGGAAAGAAAATTAAAAAACAGAGCAGTTTGTCTATAACCTACATTTGTTCACTGCTGAGTATGTTGTGGTTTTGAAAAATCACCAGAAAATGATTATGTAGTCATAGGGTACAGGCTACAATAGATAACAAGCTGAATATTAGATTTGCTGTTTTGAAGTCAAACTCGGAACTGCTAAGTTAGATCTCAGGCAGGCAAATGTAAGGCAAAAGAGCATTTAGGAGAGTTGACAGAAAACACAGCTATGAGCAGCAGTGCAAACTATTCCAATGTGGCATAGGGATGGGGAAGTATAATGAAAGATCGTGGCAAATTGGACACTTCCTCAACTACAATGAAGGAAAAGCAGAACGGGGTGGGGGGGATCAAAACAACAACCAAAGACACATACACGAAATAAACCAGGCCATATTACCAGAGATGACTGCAAAAGAAAACAAGGGCTTGCCCAGGCAATTTCTGAGAAAAAAGGGCAAACAGTGAGAGTTGTTTCAAAGGCAAGGGGGAGTTACGAGGAAGACTGAAAGCAGTGTTGGTCAGCTACTTGGTCCAGAAGGGAAAAAAAAAAAAAAAAAAAATCATAAAACCTCTACAAGGAACAAGTTTTACACCTTTCTTCTACTAAAGAGTCAGCTTTGTTCAGCTGAGCAGAAGAATCATAACAGCTTTGTAATAGCTTAAGACTCGGGAGAGAGTATATCAAAAGGTACCTAGATAAATTACATATTATCAAATTTGCTGGCCTTCCTAAGTTTTGTTTCAGAATACTAAAAGAGTGATCTGAAGAAATTTCAAAGCCACAAGTGGTAATATTTGATAACTCAGGGGAGGAAGTAGAAGACTAGAAGAAAGCCAAACTGTCACTGTCTCTAAAAGAAAAAAGAATACAAGAGGAAAACAGAGTCCAGACAGCTTCACACCCTGGACAAATACCAGGAAAAAAAAAAAAAAATTAAGAAAACTATTTGTCAGCACCAGAGAACAAGGAGGAGATGACTGGCAACCAACTTCCATTTTTCAAGAGCAAATCATCAAACTGAAAATTTTCTCCAACACTGTGACAGACCTCGTTACTGGTAGAGGCAGCAGATGTCACACACTTTCACTTCCATGCAGCTTACGACATTGTCTCACAGGACCTTCTCAGAAATAATACAGGGACACACGCTAGGAGAAAATGCTACAGAGTCAGTGAAGCACCGGGTTAACACTGAAATAATACTTATAAATGGTTTGGTAGTTAAAAATAGTTATAATTTGTTCAAATGGACAGATGTGTCATCAGGGCTGTGTCTGCTCCTGTGTCCAATGCTGCTCAGTGTTTTCATGAATTACCTAAATAAAAGAGGTCATTAACAGACAGGTCATAAGTGGTTTAGGAGGATAAAAATATCTGTTTTTTAACGCAGACACTACAAAGCTGGGAATGTACACTGGAGAGCACATAAGAATTAAAATTGATCTTGACAAACTAGAGAAACTCGTCAGGAAGACCCCTCCCCAACTAACTAACTTTAAAAGACATCCGTACCTTCCTGAGCCAAAGCGAACCTTCGTTCTCCAGATGGAGCTACTTTACACGATCAGTCTCGCTACACCCACATGCCCTCTTCAACACAGAGGTGAATCTTGGCAAATCTGGAGACAGCTGAACACATTTTCTGTTATTTCATCTTTAGAGAGAAATTGCCTTTGTCTCAACAGTCTCCTGCAAACTACTGCTAGTACAAGGAGACAATTGATGCTGTTTGCTAGTGCACTTTCAGCTGGTCCTGGCAGTGTGGAGTGTCCTCCATTATTCCCAATTTTTCAGAAATTGGATTTGTTAGTCTTTCAGGCATACAGCAACATGCTTTTCATTCTTTCTATGCAAGCATTTGGTAAGGGTACCAAAGACAACTGCTGCACATTGTTTATTAATGGGTGTCAGAAATTCATTCTGAAAAGGAAACTACAGACTTACATACAAAGTGAAAAGAAAGTCTTTCCTCCCTGTCTAAAGTAAGGCCCAGCTGTTTTTAAAGAACAGAGCTCAGTTGTGGTCACTGGCACCCTTTCAGCTCTTGTACAAGCAAGTTGGTGCGCCACGGGAGTCATAGCACAGAAGAATTTGACTCACTAGAGTGAACTGGCCAGCAAAAAACATAGTCCTCAACTGATACAAGATAGTGTAGCTCCAATACAGCCCATTATTTCCATTTGATGAAAGCCAAATGCTTTTTCTTCTACAAAAATCTGGCCTCCAAACAGACCCATACGCACATCTGAGGATATAGTTTATCACTGCGGCTTTTGTTCGTATCTATAAACAGATGTTAGCAACTCATAGAAAATGACTGCTCAAGAGCTAAGGGACAATGTCATAAAGATTTGAGTATATGCAAATACCACCTTAGAGACAGCAATCATACAAAGCAATACTATGTGGAAACATCTGGAAATATTCTCCTTGTAACTACAGAACACAAATGCTAGGCAGAAATCCAGGTAACAGCACAAAAAACGATAGAAATAGACTATGTATTTCAGAGCTACCTATAAAAATCTTGCAGGTTTCAGTACAAGCCCTGTATGAACACTGTCTCCAATATCACACTGCAAGCTACACTAAGAAAGAAAAAACATCTTATGGCCCTGAAGTACTTCAAGGAGAATTACCACACCTAAGTACAAAATGAAATACCTCTTTCAGCCATAGGAGTACAATAGCATGAAGCATCCCTGATGTATCAGACTTTCAATATTTTACCCCAGAACATGCCCATATGTTGCAGTTTCACTCAAAAGGAATTATTCAAACTAATGTAATTACCACAAAAATAAATCAAGTACATGGTCTTTTTTACCATGTGAGTTACTCTTATAGCATACCAGATCAATAGCTTAAAGAAATTGATTTCTTCCACTTCCAGACAAATGCATAATATTCAGAAACTGTATTTACACAGACCAGGTCACATAACTACACTGGAAATGCACAGTCACAGTTGACCTCATAAAAATCTTTGGTAATGGAACTTTAAGAAGCAGGCAGGGGGGCAGATTGTAAACTTTCTGGGTTGTCACAATCAGACATAAATAACTTACATTTGACATAGCAGAATTTATTCGCTAATTGTGTGAGAAAAACATAAGGCCTTGCAAAACATTAATTTTTTGGTTTGGAATACAGCTAGAGGGCCATGAAGATGTCTCAGTGTTCGATGACAAGAATGTCCTCCTAACACTTTAGGAGTGCTAGCCGATAGTTTAAAAAAAAAAAAAAANAAAAAAAAAAAAAAAAAAAAAAAAAAAACCGGGGCAGGGGGGATGGAGGGTGGGGCACGTTTGCTGGTAGAGCCCCTTCTAGCTTTCTGGGGAAACAAGCTCTTTCAATTCTGAAAGAAACAGGTTTTACAGCTTGGATTCTCATCATACAGCTTCCAAGGTTCAGCTTCAGCATAAGAGATCTGGCCCTCACCATTCTATCCCAAGCTGCTGCTTTTTTGTCAGTATAAGTACAGTAAGACTTTCACTGCCTTTAAGTCCCCTGATTTACTCAAGGGCCTTGAAAAAGTCCCAGCCTTGGCTGATCAATGTAATTACTTCTGGAGAAAACTAAATAAATGTTTTATATACAAAAAGATGATATAGGTATCTTAATGAATGCATGCATATGAAGCACTTGGGCGTCTGCAGCCGCTACAGACACAGGATGGTGCTGACAGAGGTAATGATAGACAGCATCCCTCTTTGCCAACCTATGCAAAACATCGCTAGACCACAGAAACTCTCCACTGACTACTTCATTAAAAGCCCCCCTGTGAAGCGTATTAAACAGAGCAGAGGATCCTTTTATCCTCCGCATTACAGAAATTTTAGTTACACAAACCAGCTTATGAGACGTTTATCCATGCACCTGTGCAGCTACTGTAGCCTCAGTGAAAAACAGAATTACTAGAACCTAAAAGTGCTTCCCAGAATAAAAAAAAAAAGAACAAGTCTCTGGATTTGCAATGGTATATATACCATTTCTCATGGTACATTGTCATTACTTATTTCAGCTCCCTGACACAGACATCAAGCCCAATCATTCCCAAGAGGCGACACATACCACCATCCTGGATGAGGTTCAAAGCAGAAGACAAACCAAACACCTCTCTTTGGGTTGAGTGCTGGCTGCACGCCAGGGCCAGCACTGCTGCAGGGTCACAGAAAGTAGACCTGAAAAGGGGCAGGAGCACCTTCTGCTTGGGCCCCTGATTCTTCCCTCCCCGAGGGCTCCTGAGACACTTGCTGAAGGGAAGACACAGAGGAGAGCAGCAATAAAGGCAAGCAGAAGAAGAATCCAAGTATTAGGGAACTGACCAAGGAGACAAAGGCTGAGGAATGTGGGGGCAGTGAAGATGAAGAAAAGGAGATGATAAGCAACTGAGAGGCCCATTGGTGTAGATCACTCAACAGAGATGTGCCAACTGCATTCCTGGACCACCTCATTAAATCTATACTGCACTTTCCCAACAGCTCGTCTAAATCATCCTTACAGCAAATTAAGCCAATGACTTGTCCTAGTCCTTGTCACAGGTTGTTATGTACTTTCACATCTTTAGAGATTGTACAGAGCAATTATAAGGAGTCATCTCTGAAAGATCTGCATGTACGATAACAAAATAACCTGTAGATTCCAATACCTGATCACACCTAAAATGAATACATTTTGCAAAAGGGATTAAAAAGGTTTTCTGACAAGACTCTGAAAATTCACTCATCTTTTTGAAAGTCAATGGACAAACAACAAAAAAAGGTAGGGGCCTGTGTTTGTGTGTGTGTGTGTGCACACATTCCATATATGCCTATATTCCTCATGGTCTACTGTTTTCTGAAAGTTCCTTCCCCAACATATTTGAAATGATGGAATGAAATTGCTGTTACAGATATGTGGAAAGATACTTTCAAGATAATACATTTTTGTCTGTAGAAATGAGTATGAAGACTGAGAAACTATTTAATCCTTATTAAATCAAGCTATTTGGAATAAACAAAGCTGTGATATATTCCACATGCATTCTTAAATTCAAGTCTGTAGAAAAGACAGTTTTGCAAATCTGAAGCTAGCCAAATTTCCAAGGTTCAGTTATGTTTCAGGGTGCTGTTTGGATGTAGATATGTTTAACTTCAGACCTGCCCTAAGAAAATAGTGGGTAAAACTCTCAATTTTAAAACCAAGTCTAATGCATCAGTAGCTTTGTATTTTTCTAATTTGGATTTCAGAAGCTGTTCCTAAGAAACTCTGTCAGAAGTGTAATCACCTGCAATGCTTAGATGTTCAACTTCACCCACACTTAAGTGCTTTATTGAATCAGCTCTCCCACTTCTTCTCTTACTGCAATTTTTTTTTGATCTATTTAAAAAAAAAAAAAACAAAAACAAAACAACAAAACTTGTATTTAATTAAAAATAATTAGAGAACAAAACAGCTCACTAAAAACAGATCCAGTGAAAGACTCTTCCAGTCCGATTTAAATGATACACCACCATTCTATAAACAGAATTCCATCTGTCTGGTGGCAAGACAGTCCACACAATCTACATCCAGAACATTATGAATGCTCTGTTATTCAATAATTTAATGCCAATGCTTAATTTTCAACTCTAATAGCTAATTTAGGTCTTTTATCCTATTACGTGTACTATTACTCAAGTTGCAATGACAAAACAGGTGAGTTGGCCTGACTTCCTTTATTGATGTTCTTGGGATGCATAAAACTGCATCCACATCCCACCATAGCCAGGCAGACAGAACTCATCCAGCAGGAAACGGTTTACAGCACAACTCTGGCACAGGTGCTGCACAATTTTAGATACGAATCTCTTAATGTTAGCTGTGCAAAAGTATTTGGTTTAATCCTGCTGTTAAAGCATCCTCTACAGTTAACGGAGGCACTTTCAGAAGGGGACCCGTCTATTTGTAAAACAGGTCTGCAGTGCAGGCAGGATGAATTACTGTTTGTTTCTTTCTAGTGCTAACAGCAGGGGTCTACATAGCTTGAGAAGCTAAGCACCTTCTCAAGGCATTAAATAATTAGCTAGATAAAATCTTGGATCTCCTAACTTTGATCCAACTCTCAGAGCTTAAAGCCACACTGGCATATATATATATTTGAAAAATAAAAAAATAAAAATTCCTATTTTCTTTCAGGGTCTTCCCTAACCATCTTTTCCTTTGACTTATTTTACATTCAAAACCTTCAATGAGTGGTCAATAGTAAAGACAAGCTGAAGATCTAATGTCAGTTAGTGCCATGCAAATGACATCAGGTATTTGTTTACTTCAAAACCACCACTGTTACCACAAACAGAACCAACAGACATTCAAATCATACTTCATACTGAAAAAAAAAAAAAAACCAACCCAAAAAAAACCCAACAAATCCAAACCAAAAACCATGTGTGGCCTCATGCATGCAACTTTGTACCTCTAAGGTGTGACTATGGTATGTATGGGCACATTGATAACAGCTTTCATTTAGCTTGAGAAGGTAGCTATCATGATGGCAAATTAACAAGAAGAACCTCGATGAATGGTTAAGTATCCGTGCAGCTGTTCAGAGGCTCCAGGAGGGTGGTACCTCTGTGCCTTCCCTTTGCTAAAGGCAAAACGATGGGAGCTTCACAGCAGTTTAGATGCATTTTGTCTTCCCTAAGGTTATCACTAGTAGCCTTGTTGTGCATCTTCATTTGTAACTACCTTTGCACTTCTAAATGCCGAGGGTACACTCCAGGTCTCTGAACAGTTTTCAGAATCATCATTATTTGGGCTTCTCAAATAACTTGCATGGTGTTGTGTAGCTGAAACAATCACCATTCCCCGACAAGAAATCCGCTAAGTAGGAGGAAGAGAATGATAGAACCAATGCACAGAAAGCGTTATCATCATTTATTGCATCATCATGCAGATGGTGCAATAAAGTTCTTACTTGCTCAAGTGGTGAGCAATGAATTTACTGTAGAGTAGCAGGCAGACAAGAAAAGTCTGTTTTCCAAGCACTCTGACTCCACTGAAGTACCAGCTTTTAACGAGCACGACTGTGCCTACCCAAGACACCATCTGAATGAATTGAAGACAGTTTTCAAGCTAACATTTTACTTCACTGAGTGATGGTAAGAAAGGATAAGAACAGGCTGAAGACAGTTTTTAAAGCTGAACTTCAGGAAATTTTAGAAAAGTTTATGTTATGTGAAAACATACTTTATGTTATTTTCGCTGTGTACCAAACTTTGCACATGCTACTATGGGCAAAATTTCTTAAATATGAACAAAAAAGGTGTTTTATAATAAAAGGTTCCCTTTTGTCATTTAAAATACATCACTTTTTATGTTAAATGTATTTTAAATGTAAAACAAACCAGCTTTGTTTCATGATTCTAATGACAGTCTGACCTGAAAAGGACTCTCTGTGGGGATGAAAGAGTACTCCCCCACCCACAGCTTTTCAGAATTAAAAGTCAGAAAATAATGGTTCCAGTGGTAGATTCATCTCATACTTTGGGGGGGGGGGGGG
>VYXH01009043.1:73533-84192 GCA_013397275.1 Burhinus bistriatus
AAAAAAAAAAAAACCCCAAAAAAAAAAATATAAAAACCCCAAAAAAAAAAAAAAAAAAAAAAAAAAAAAAAAAAATGTGTGCCAAAAGAATTTAAATAATTTCTGGTGCAAAGCATGTTCTTAAAACACTGTCATTGGTCAACAGTGTTAGACCAGTGCAGGACACCTAATAAATCAGAAACAGCAAACACCATCTTGCATATATACAGAATCTGAAAGAGGTGTTTTCTCAAGTTTGAATAAAATTCAAACAACTAATCTCCAAAGAATATAAGCAGCTACAAGGTCTCATTAGTAACTGAAAGTTGCACAATTTGTGGTCAGCCTTCCACAGAAGGTGTACGAAAGTCCACTCCTTTCAACATAGCATTAAATTTTTTTTTTACAGCTAAAACCAAAATAAAACCACATAGCACCTTCGTTGGTACTGGCAGTGTGCCTCCACTAACAATTATTATTTAAAGAAAAAAATTAATATTAGTATTATTTCAGAAATACTTTAAGATAATACCAGACTTCTTATTCCATAGATATTCATTAAGATCTCACACACCTTTTTATTTCCATTCATTCATGAGTGCAAAATTGTTCATTGAATGTAACTCATTTAGATTGAACTGGAATTCCTGCATTTCATTTCTGAGCTAATCCCAACGTCTTTACATGAATTTGTTATTTACTAATGTCAGCATTTGAGCTTTTTATTAAATGAACAAATGTCAACAAGCAATTCACAATTTGTTGCAACTGATCTGATTGACTGACACCTGTCAGTCACAGGATGCTATACTGCTTCATTAAAAAACATAAAATCAAGACATTTGTAGAACATTTCTGTTTACGCAGGGTTCAGTTCTGCTGAAGTCTGTGGAGAAATCAGGGTCATCTTCATGAATAAAACGACAATCAACTGAGTATTTTAAGAAGCAGTATCAGTTCCCAAAGGCAGTGAACCTGGCAGACATGGATATGCTGTAAAGACTAAAAAGACTGAAAATAAGTAACAATATTGGTGCGTTTATGATGATCTGAATTGGGAAGAGACTACGAATACTTGCAAGAAGGAAAAATTATTGGGGGGCGGGGGGGGAATCCTGGTTTAGAATGATGCCTCTTCCTTAAACCCAAGCAATTGGGTTTTTTGACGGTGCCTGGAGAGATGCATCACATGTTTCTAGTGACGAGAGTTTGGGGAAAAGGACTGTGGAGATGACATGAGTTCTGAGGTGAAGTTGCAGTTCTGGCATTTTATCTGTGGCATATGGATGCTCACACCGAGGTATGCATCGGCACACAGACTATACATTTCTTGAAGGGCTTAAATTTTAATGTTGTTTTTGAGGCTATGCATTATAAATCTTGGACCTCCTTTTACCACTGCTTTATCCCCACCCAAAAAGCCATGATAAATAGATAGTAAACTGTCAAAGGGCAGCGTGTTTTGTAATTTTTTTTTCCTTATCTTTTATTTTACATTTTATGGTTCTTGAGTTCCAGCACAGATAACTGCGTATGTGAAAGGAGGATAGTTTACAAGCTACAGCATTATGTTGTTCACATGATTACTTCATTTGTGTCAGAATGAGCATACAGGTCTGACCGTGTATTTTGGTGGTTCATGCCAAATAATTTCTGTCCTGTTACCCCCTGCAGATGAAATTCAAAGAGACAAAAGCTTTGATTGCTACAGATGGAGTAGTCCCTTTCAAAGTCATATTGTTGTAGGGTCTCCTGACTTAGAATGACTTTACAGGGAAAGCAACACCACCTCAGGAATCCATTCTCAGGGCAACAGATGCAAATATTAATGGTCCCCAATAGTCCGTGTGTTTTCACTGATAGTAACCTATGACAGTAACAACACCATTTTTGCATTAATTCCATAACCAAAAGATACATTTGCAGGGTGTATTGGCATAGTAGTATACCACCATTACTTCATCTTTCTGTTTTAAATATTGTATGGTCTAAGAAATTGAGCATGTATAACATATATATTGATCAAAAACCCTACACTTGAAAATGGTCTTGGATAGCTCCTTTTCAATGATCTTTCCCATTGCATCATGCTAACAGATCTTAAAAAACCCACACCTAACCAGGAAAAAAGAAGTAGGCTTCCACATGCATGACCACAACCTTCCTACACGCTCCGGTAAAACTCAAGGCAAATGTCAATCTGTCCTTAAGACATATAATCCTCAGCAGTTACAGTACGTTTGGGCTGCTCTGAAGCATGCTGCTAGTCAACGTATCATTCTGAGCAGAAACTTCCCTACTAACCCCATCACAACAAAATATGCATTTACCTTCTGAAACAGATCTTATTTGCTAGGTCAGAAAGAGCTGCGAAAGGGTCACAGGCAACGAACTGCAGTCTTGGAACACAGCAAGGAAGAAGTATACTTTTCTTGCCTCATTCAGATGAGTTTCTAGAGGTTTAAAAGCCGACACAGATAGACTCTGGGAAAACACATCCTGTGCAGTTTCGCCAAACGAGGGGTCACTCTGAAAGACCTTTTTTACAGTGAGATACAAAAGTAAGGCAAAGGTGACAACAAGAAAACAACATGCTTCCACAACACAAAAGTTCCTAAATTAAATTCTTAATGATTCACCAGCTCAGATTTCACAGAACTGCTAGCTCAGACTCCAAAGAACAAGGAAGAAAAAAAAAGTCCTCATAAAGCGGAGACGAGTTTCGTTTTTCAGAGCAGTAACCAGTAAGTTAAAATGCATTTTCTGGTGATTACTGACTGGCTGAGGACACTGACAGTGCAAGGCCAAATGAAGAATCACTAATAACAAATGTAAGTGTATTTCCAAGGTATCAATGACTGGTTGTAAAAGCTGTCATTCTTACCCATTTTTTTAAAATGGATGATAGGGAAACCATAAATATTGAAAAAGACATTAGACAAACCAAGAACCAAATGCAGCATCGCCATTTGGAAACACACGGAACATTTGGTTACCCTTCCTCAGAATGACCATCACTGTACTGTAAACAGAACATCCCTTGTGAAATTAGTGATTGCTCAGATAATAAAGGTCTGCTTATTGTGAAGACAGAAAGCATGGTAAAAATGCCTAAACGAGTAAGTCAACAGCAAATGCGCATGTTTAAATTCTGCTTCATTGTGAACACACAAGGGAGTACCTGTTCTTCCTTTTTATGCAATCTTAACTCCTACTAATGGTTCAGACGTATTGTACATACATAGATGAAAATAATATTCTAGTCTTTGCACTTTTTTCCACACAATGTGCAGTGTCAGAAGACTGCTTTCCCAAAGCCCAGCCAACCTTCTGGCTAGCAGAATACCACAGAAGAATCATTCTGGTTTAATGTGACAAAGCCAGCTCTGTACACAGTAACCGTACATTCCTCCATCAGTGTTACTGTTCTCCTTTTCCGTTGCTGTTGTGTTAAACTGCCTTTACCTCAACCCACAAGTTTTGCCTTTTTCTTCCGATCTTCCCCCACTGCTGTGGGGGTTGAGCGAGCGGCCGCCTGGGTCTTTGTTGCCGGCTGAGGCCAAACCGCGACAACACCTAAAGACACAGTGGAAGGAACACGTATTTGCTCCTCATACCACAGGGCTTCAGTAAATTTACCTGCCCTCCACCCAGAATCATGAGGCTTATTGCACAATCACACTTAGGGAAATGCTTTCAACTGAACTTGAAAATACTTAATTTCAGATGTACTGTCTCTGTAATAAGCTAAAAAGAATGACTTTGTTATATCTGAGCCCTTGCAGACTACTGCAATGTTTCTGAAGTATGACAATTCTTCTGTTAACACAAATGATACCATTACTTTCAACTCCTAAAAGGTCTATGTACAACAAAAACTTTTTTCAGTATTCTTAAGAGTACTTACTTCAAGATCTATTAATTTTCTCCATTAGAACTATGTTTTTTTAATTAAAAAAGATAACCAAAACCAATGACAAAAGTGCATAGTGTCTGACAGAATAAATAACAATTCTCTAATACATTTTTTCATTATTAATAGCTCTTTTTTAAGTACAAGAAACCCATGAAAATTACACAGAATGATCATCTATTCACTCCAGCTATTCAAGACCGCTCCAGCACTCCTTTTCTAGAAAAAAAAGGTAACGGCTCAATTAATTGACAGAACAATGCATTGAGTACACAGACTAATAAAAGTACAGAGATAATGCAATACTCTGCAACAACTACTCTTTCACTGCCCACTCTAGGTACTGAATTTTGATTTATATAATATGTATTCCCTTTAGCTTCCAAGTTAATTAAAACTTGAGCAGACATTGACCTGTGCATTATGTTGAATGCATGATACCACAAGCATCCTATTAATCAATTTGCAGGTTAACTACAGTTAGATTCAAATACAGTATCACTAGGACATATAATCTAGGAACGCACTAGCAAGTAGTGCCGTGCAGTAGGAGCACACCAGTGTTACAGATGGCGGCGATGCGCTCAACACACAAACCTTTTGCAGGTTTTACATCAGATGAGCCCTGATCTGGTCCTGTGAACTGAACGTTCACAAAAGGTTAGAGTGGATTAAGTGCTCCTGAACTGCATTGTCTTGTTCAGCTGCATCCAGTCTGCTCTGTGCGCTCCAAGAACACTCCCTGATGCAAAGCAAAGCACAGTGAGAGGGGATAACTGGAACACTTGTTTCACAAAAGTCACTCCCCATCCAAATTAAAACTTCATTGTAGATGCACCTACAAATTGCCTTTTAAAAAGAGGACTGGTGAAATATGTTACAAATAAAATCTCAGTGCTTCTGTGATTGGAAACATGTAAATACGTGCCATTATCAGTAGTCTACTTAAGTTCATACTTAGAAGAAAAGCTTGTTTCAAGCTATTTTTTGTGTAATGTAGTTATGACTTAGATATTACTGATTGGACTAAAAAACAAGTAATCTGTTTATTTACAGATGTAGCAGGGCGGATTCATCCACAGAAACAAGCATTAACATATTCCTGAAAGAAGGTGGCTACAACAGTGTTAGCTTCGGTGATGTGACTGTCCACAGGCATTGACAGTTAGTTTGTCCGTAGCTCATTGAATTAAAAAACCTATTTTCCATCACGGTATGATGGAAGCAATGCCTCAGTCACAGTATTAACAGGAATCAGATAGATATATAAGCTATTATGAAAAATGTGTATTTTATCATCTGTTTTCTGAGAACTAGTGAAGCAGGTGTTGAGTTTGCAGTTCAATGCACAACTCCTGGCTGCAGCAGAACAATGGTTTTGCCACAAATCTCAACGGTAAACAGATCTGAACAACTAACTCTGTAAAACTTAAAAGTAATTTTCTAACAAGAATGGAATGTCAACTGTGCCAAAAAATGCTCAAAAAAAATTTCTTCTTTTCTAACTCGAAACATGCAGGGAGAGATAACTTAGTGCCTAAGATAGGCATTTGGACAACAGAGTCAATCTCCCATAGCAAGGTTCAAAATATCTACCGTAACAACCTATTTCTCTCCATGATTAGAGAGCCTCAAGTGAAATGGGGTGTCTACTCTCAATTGTTTTTTATTTACAGAATGGTAGAAGAAACTTTCTTTTCTTGCCTTTTCAACACTCAGTTTTTTAATTCTGAATCAAATAGTTGTTGAACTGAACCAGACAAAACTGAAGAAAATACTCTCCCTGAGTTGTCAAAACCCAGGCTATACGTTGCAAGTTCTGGTTCCTGGTACCCAAACAATGAATTTCAACCAGAACGCTGGGTTAAGAAGCTATAGATCATCCAAAGAAAACATTTGCTGCTTGGGATTAACTTGTATTTATGACTCTCTGTAGGTCAACATGCATTTTAATAGGGACTGACTTCCCCCCTTTTAGAGCAGCGTCTCGCTTAACGAAATCTTACATCCTCTTTCTGGCCAATTTAGTATTGGATTGTTTTCTTCTCCACAACAGCACTGCTTCAGTAGAAGGAGTAAAGCGTGTGTTCACCCCAGAAGAGGCTGCAATCAAATGCTTAGGACATTTTTCAAGGCGAAAGATGAAGTGGACAGAATCCCTTCAAGAGGAAAAGGAAGTTAAAATCTTTAACGAGGGCTCTGCCAGCTGGTGCAATGCATGAAGAAGACCATTCTCCACATCCACCTGCCACCTTGGCGAGCACCAAAAGGACACCACGCCCTCTGTATCTCCTGTCTTCCAAGGTACCTAACACAACAGTCCCAAATGAGGCCTCAGACCCACCTCTTCAACAACCTTCCCTATCAGCAGGAACTGGCTGCATGAAAATGCTTGCTGCTTGTCTGAAGTTGTGAGGGTAACAAACAAGTTGCAGTTCCTGGCACAGTATAACCTGGAGGACAGACAAATCTACACAGGCAGTTTCTGCTCAAAGATAATTCTCACCCTGGTTCAGTTAAACACTCCACACTCCCGTTCAGACAGCTGGCACTACATGCTGTCAGCACCATGCCTGCACCTCTTTGGAAAATCCTCAGGTCCAGTACTAAAAATCACAAGCAAGTAAGCAAAAGTGCTACTGAAAGAGGGACTGACCTACTTTAAATGCACCCCAGAGCAAAATGAGCAAGTGATTTTCAAAATAAACATGGCAAACAGTCTGTATAACAAATGACACTTGAGATGAACAGAAAAAAGGCCCCCTTTTTTTTTTTTAATGAAGGGATGGAAGGGAAAACAGTTGGCATACTCTCAAAGCAGAAATTGTTTGAATTTCAAAGCATCAAGTGCAAAACCAATCCATTTCTATAAAATGATGCTTATACAAAGGAGTTACGTGATTTCATCTACTACTGCCATTACAAAAGTAGATGCTACTATGACAGTACTCATAAATAGGACTGACAGAGTAAGATGTCATTCCACACACGGAAATCTTGAGTTCAAACCACACATTGGATTTAAACTCCCTCTGTGCTAAGAACTCAAGGACAGAAACCCTCACACTGTCAATTCAAGGTAAGTTGCAAGTACTAAGTGCCTTTCAGTTTCAGGTCCTTGGCAAGAATCACACAATTGAAAGACTACCCATGAAGGAAAAGGTAACCTTGGGAGATCCTACTTTATCATTCTTACACAAAGAAAAATGTCTGCGTTTTCTGTTGTGGGTTTTTTGGGTTTTTTTTGTTTTTGTTTTTGTTTTTTTAATTATCATTATGTTATTTAACATTTGAAACTGAAAGAAAGCCCTAGGGATTTGGTTGGAGGTACTTCCAGCTGATCTTGACCATTTAACAGATCTGCAGTACGCTTACAATAATATTAGACAATGTCAACTCAAATAGTTATGTAGTTTGCTGCAGTTAGGCAAGAGAGTGCATGCTAAGTAAAATTCCATAACTAAAATTCCAACAAAGAGAAACTCCTTTTTCCTAATATTGCTGAGTATCAAAAAAATTGTTACTGAATTTTGTCCTCACTCAAATACTATTTTTAGACTAATCCTGAATTCAGAAACTCTGTACCAAAAGATACAGCATGGGTTATATAAGGCTAACAAAAGTTTTCAGTCTCTAAGGAACATACAAGTTGAGAACCCAAAATTATTAAAATCTTTTTCCAAAGGAGCGTTGAAAACAGGCTTTTAGATGAAATACACTCAGAACAAAATTCCCATGCCTACAGTTGACCAATGTTGCAACCATCAGAGAAGGAACAGATACTTCTTGTAAAACAAAGATCAAAATTTCATCTTTACAGCATTGTGAACTCCAGTTACATGGTAGACACAAAACCCCCTTGTCAGAAATGGACTAAAAGGAAGGTAAACTAGCCACGCATTCAGCAGAACACGAAAATAGCTGTCCTGGGTCAGAACAAAAGCCTGCCTAGCCTAGAACACTGTCTCTAACTGTGGCCAAACACAGATGCCTCAAGAAGAATATAAGAATAGAGCAAACCTTTATCAATACTGTCAAAGAATATTCTTATAACATTCAACAACTTACAGTTCAATAGTTAGTATCTTCATGTTTAATCAGTCTTACTGGAGTCCCTGAACGTAAACTTGCCTAGTTGCCCATTAAACCCGTGTAAGCTTTTAGTGTTCATAGCATCCCAGTGGCCAGTAGTTCCACCACTTAACTACACACTGCGCTGAAATGGGCTTACCTCTTGTGGTTCATTTTCGACTTGCTAGCTTTGTCGGATGGCCTGCAGAGCTTGGATCAAAGAAAACAGCAAGCAAGCACCTCTGGCCAGGTATTCCACTCACACCACACGTAACTCCAGAGATCTCTGTCTTAAGCTCACTACAGGATTTACTAGGGAAAAAAAACCAGTCAAGTGCTTTCTCCTCCACCCCCACTTTATTCATCTAAACTGAATTTCATCTACCATTTAAAGGCCCTATCAGTCCAATAAGGTCTTTCTGCAACTCTTCATCAGCAATGCTGTCTTTAAAACCCTCAATAATTTAGTGACACCAACAAATATCACTGTTCAACCCCTATATTTATGAGCATGTTGAGCAGCATAGCCACTTCAACTGATCCCTATGGAACTCAACTGTTGAAAGATGACTTTTTCCTCCTACCCAAGCTTTTAGGCATTTATTATTTTCCCTGCTAGCAGGACCTTCCCCCTCTTCTCCCACGACCCTTTAGTTGGTCATACAAGCAAGAATTACTGACTATGATGGCTTAGGGAGTTGCCAGACATCCTTTGCAGAAAGGGCACTCCTTTCAAAGGGGCACTCCCGTACTTGGCAACAGCTGTCCAAATGCAGGTCTTTGCAGTGTGACAAAATACATCTTCCAAACCCTGTATTTGGTAAAGAGATTTTAGGATAGTGTCTCCTGTTGGTTATTTTATTATATTGTTTTGATTTACTGCACCTAGAGGGATCACATACCCACATTTTTCAGCCTCACCTGATATACTTTCACCACCACTAACCTAAACAATGAATATGTTTTTGTAGGTGTACTCAAAATCACCTCCAAAATTAAAAGGTTGCAGACAAGGTTACCAAGATAAAACAACATAGTTTTTTATTACACTTAGGAACGAAGGGAGATTGTTGGCTCTCCCTTATAGATTTGCTAAGACAGACCTGGGCTGTCAGAGGGGGTCCGAGATAAGCTGGCTCTGAACAGATCTCATAGCTAGCCTTGGGACCTAAGGACCAAGATCATGCTGCCATACCTGTTAGTGCAATTTTCCCTCAGAGCATGTACCCCTCCGAGTTCTTCTCTCTCCCTTCCCTACCTCATAATCTTCAATTAAGATTGTTCTTATCTCCTGTATTCTTTCTGCTTTTGTTTTAAATCCTATTTCCTAGTTCTACCCAACAGCAGAGCAGACTTAGTGGCTCTCCACACTAGTTGGGTGTGGTTATCTTCCTTATTAAAACCTTTTGTTAGGGTTTCAGCATCTACTTACTGTCTCACCTTGCAAGGCAGAAAAACCCACTGCACCTCAGCTTTCATTAACTCTTCCTTCCTCAGACAGGAGAGTTCACATTTTAAAACCCCTTCCCAAGTTACACAATAAACCCATGATGTATCACCAATGCAGACTATTCTTAAACGAAGTCCACAGTCACCAGCACACATGCTGAAAGGATTCTACACAGACCACACATAACAGTATTAATCCAGGTGACAGAGCTCTTATCAACTGCTGTTATTCAGCAGTACACGTTTTTGTCAATTCCAGACACAAAACTGACACAACAATATTTCCTGTTTTACATTTTTTTATGTTTCTACATAGGTGTACAGTGAAGTCAAGTACAAATGTGGCAAGCATACGTAAACCTATGCCTGCTTAAATCTGGCTAGCAGGAGGAGCAATAGTTGCAAAAAGGTAGCAGCAGACGCTTAAGACCTAGCCAGCAAGCCAAGAATGATACTATATTGTATTTCTACAGCCTTTCCTGACCCTATCTGTTACAGTACTTTCATTGCATGTCTTTTCTGCAAAAATACTGTACCAAGGCAACCACATTATTACCTGCAAATTTCCCACAGACATCCAGGACTTTAATACTGTATCACTGGCAAAATTAACAATTGCTATTTGTTACCTACTGACTTACAGATTTAAGTCATTTACTGTAAACCCTTAAAAAGGCTGTCGTCTTCCACTTTTCTTTTTTTGTTATCTTCTAGCCACAAATTCAACATGAACCAACAACTGTATTTAGAGAGTAAAAATTGCACATTAGATACAGGCAACAGCATTTTGCACTGGACTTCAGTTTTAAAAAAACTGAACACTTGGGACCTTTAAGTTGCCAGGCAGAAGCACCAGGGCAGTAGTGCAGAATTCATGAATGAACACGTACCAGCTCACTCATCTGCACTGCCCTCCAGTGAAAAGACTCTGCTTACAGAGGCCTATTCACGGACTTCTGTCTCAGGTGGGAGTTTTGTCAGGACAAGGTCTAAAGGTGCTGATAATGGCGATAACGATAAAAGGTCTCGTATGAAGTGAGGCTGCGAATAAGCTGGCATTTTAGTGGTCTCGAAGCGATGCCTACCATTCAGCTGATACAGCATTAGGTCTAGAGTCTGCGAATATACAGGTAACCTGACTAACCTACAGCTGCTCATGTGGACCGGCGTTTACCGAGACAGATTGATGCCCTCTCCGAAAAACCACTCCTTTCTTTCGGGGATTTGCGCAGCGTGGCCTCCCGGGA
>VYXH01009043.1:84541-111657 GCA_013397275.1 Burhinus bistriatus
CCCGGGAGCGCGGCCGCCTGCAGCCCCATGAACGGCGGGACCGAGCTCCACGGGGGTGGGGGGGGACACGACAACTTCACAAAGGGAGAAACGGCATCCCGGTCCGGAGGGACGGCTGCGGGTTTTGGCGGGGGTCGGGCGGCCCGAGCTGGACCGGCCGGGAAGGATGCGTGGCCCGTGGCGAGATGGGCGGCAGCCGGGTAGGCTGCACCATTTTTGCCAGTTCCAGATCTGGTATCGGTTATCAGGGTGCACCACGGGAGTTCGGGATTTCTCTCCCGACGTTTGCGATGAGTTTAGGGAAGAGGGTGTGGAGGCAGAGGCTGAGCAAGACAAACAGCAGTGGGAAAGAGACTGACAAATGCTCAAACATGACTGCAAAAATAATAATAATAAAAAAATAATAAAAAAGCTGCTCTTCTCACCACAACACCAAAAGAAGCCATAAAGAAATAATATTGCCATGCTGCAAAGCCACTCTTAGCAGGTTATGAAATGTGCAGGTTATGAAATGCATGCAATTATAATAAAGTATATTTTATACCTGACTGTAAAAATCTTAGCCAGAAGTGTCTATATAAGGGCAGTTTCTGTTGGTGTAGTGGTGAAATAAAACAGCAGCAGATGCGTGTGCCTCGCATGCATAGTATGCCAGATCAATCCCACTCACATCCTCTCCCTGCTATTACACCCACTCATACTGTCAGGCAAGCACAGGCAGGAGGTAAATGGACCATGTGCAAGCCCGTACGGCAGAAGTGACAGAAGTATTGTCCTCTAATTTTCAACTACAATCCACTAGCCTGTTTTTAAACATTGTATTCCTTGCTCAGATAAACCACAGTATCCTGTTCAGTGTTGTGTTAATTCAGCTGTATTAATGTTTTCCAAGATCTTTTGTTTCTGCCCATAAACAAGTCTGTCTCTTACTGTTCCCTAGCTTCCTTAGAGTACCCAGAGGGGGCAAGTAATTAACTCCGAATCTCTTAATTTCTCAAAGACCTTAAAAAAGAAATGCTCCTCTCTGCTTAACCAGATAATAGAAGAAATATCTGCTAATCTGGTCTTCGTTAATGGTAGGAAAGGATAAAAGAGATAAATGCGAGAGATAAAAGAGAGATAATGCCCTTTCCTCTCAAGTTTACTTTTTGCCATTATAAAATTAAAATGTAGATCCCCATCATGATTTGAGATTTTATCATTTTCAAATCCATATTTGAAAGTCAGGAAAAAGTAACCCAAAGTCCTATTCTGCAAACCATGCAAGCCAGTTTGACAGAAACTCCAAATTTCGGTTGAGACAAACTTTGTGCCCAGAGTACCTACCGTAACAGAGCTCAGATCAATGCCAGAGCAGCAGACAAGCAGCCTTTTCACTGTTGTTCATGCCTCCTCCCAACTACCCACCTCTCTCTGTCTCTGCTGGTCAGTGTGGAACTTTTCTTCATAAAGCTTTGGTTGCTAGGTGACATTTTTTCCTCTTTTCTTATGACATTTTCTGACAGCATCTCCTGGGAGAAGGAATGGTCACTGATGGTGGAAAGCACACACACACACACACACACAAAAGGGCCAATCAGCACACTTAGAAGACAGTGGTATTCCACACCGTATTTTTTGTTTAAAAATACCTAACATATTCTGTAACCCAAAGGGTACATGTATTTCTGTTGTGTTGGGGGTTTTGTAATAACTATTTTAGAAAGATTATGTCTATCCAGGTACCTGCAATGGGATTCACATCTCAGATGATCTAGATATGCTATATGAGACAATAATATATGATAGGAGCCTTTATGTGGTCCTTGCTAAATGACATAGCGCCAGGGGATTTTTTTATTTTATTTTATTTTTTGTACTGGGCTACATATGTGAAAGGCGTTTGACTTTCCTTAAAACTGAGTCAAAGTGAGCTGGATCACACCATGCTGACAACCTAGTACTTGAAAACTGACTGGACCTTATTCTCCAGGAGCTCCACTTCCTTAAACTAAACTAAAATAAGAATAACTAAAATAAGAATATACAAGTATGTCCATACGGAATTAAAGAGTCTTCAGGTTGCACACTGCATTTAACCAGCACATGAATACCTCTCTCAGTCTCCAGGAAACCAAAGGCAGCATTTCAAACACACGTTGCTCCCGTTATATCAGATCTATATTAACAATGGGAAGATTTGCACTGTCATTATTGGACATGAAACTACACCACTGATAAGACTTCATTTATGCATTTGTGACATACTATGTGTGAAATTTTGTTAGGGAGCTACAAATACCATAATTTTCCTGCCAACAAACTCAGGTTACAAACTCAGAGAAAAAAGGCAGGTCAAGGAGGCATGCATCTTTTGCAGAGGAAGCAGTATTTATGAACAAAAAATACATGCAAGAGATGTCCAACCTCCTGCTTCTCTCCTGCCACCCATGAATTTAAACCCAAAGCATGAAGTTAATCTGGTGTCTTGGAGGGGGGGCGGGGAATCAGTAATTTTTCTGCCCTCCTAGTTGCTGTGGCTCTGTTCTGTGAATGCTCTTGTCCTTTCGTGTAGACATCACTCCATCAGGTAAAAGCAGTTCACACTTTCCAGGGTTAACTTCAAAAATAAGTACAGGATAAGACCCTTTTAAACTTGATGTCTGAAATTTTCATACAATTCTAGCAGCTAGACCTTGGGTAGAAACTTGAGAACAAGCAAATTCTGTCCAGAGTTTTGAGTAAGTGTTTTGCAGTTTTTGGGCATCATTTGAAAGATTAGCGTGTTAGTCCCTTGCCAACTAGCAAGCTGTCTTCCTGGACAAACTGCAGCATGTATCTTCAAGATACTTAAAAAATATTTATTTGTCCTGTACTGCTATCTTTTTGTTTAAAAAAAAAAATAATGCAGCTTCTTAATGAAGCTACAAGGTGTCCAAACCTACAGTAGAAAAGGTAGTGCCATCTACAAGAAGCAAACTGTCAGATACTGTCCTTATTAAGGAATATTTGCAGATACTAGAGCTTCCCTCTTTGCATAGGTGATCCAGTACGGATTCCACGCTTGCACCCATGCTAGACTTGATGCTTATCTGCTATGTCTGTAATGCAAATTAGGTCTTCTGAAACAAAAGTTATCAAACTATGTCATGTATAAGTCAAAGAAGTTCAGATCAGGGCAAATCCCAAAAGCTTTCTCATCCCTTTCCTGTCACTGATTTTCCATGCTGAATACATAGCCTTGCATTACATTTTATTTTCGACGACATCTTCCACCTTGCACTCAACTTCCAGTAACTCTGAATGACTATGCAAGCTTCCACTGAATGCCTGTCAGTTAGGAATGCCAAAACCTTCTGCTAATTTCTTTATTTTTATTTATGTAGAGGAAGCCTTATGACTTGTATCAAGCAAGTTCATCACAGCCTCTTAACTTATCCTTCATGCTGTTTTATATGTAAATCTAAGCCTACTTAATGATTTATACAGTTGCTTTCATCAGCTGTGTATGTGAAGAGATTAAATCAGGCAAGAATGAAGGGAGAGGCCAGCAGAGGAGTTGTGGTGGTGAGGAGATGTGTTTATGCAAGAAAACAAAGAAGACGAGTAGACAGATCCTTTGCAGGGTGGCAATAGGGGAGAAGGACAGTAGCAACATGCCCTTTTGCCTCAACCCCTACTCGTATGTTTTGAAGTCAAGACCATTTTTTTTTCCACTGTCTGGGAAAAGCAAACATGTAAGTGGGGATAAAAAAAATGATTTCCTGAAGATGAACTGTTAGGAAACAATGTGGTTCAGCCATCCCTGACCACATTATGTGGGCTTCAGGTATCAATAGGGTCATTTTATAGTCATTGCAGGAGGGTCCACAGAACAGTTATCTTTGCAACACAGTGACAGCACTTACCTTTCCTGTCCCGTTTTAAGTGATTCAATCAATCCTTTGATTTCTAGAGTGTAGAAGAATACTTGAAGCATTCCCTTTCATTTTGCAGGATCAAACAGCATCCTTTGGTTCACTAAAGAAAATAAAGCTGATCCACAAGCCTACATGAGTCATTAAATCCAAATAAACCAACCCTTGAGGGCAGGCTTCACAAACCAAAAGTTACCTAGTAGGACCCACAGAAGTCATACATAGCCCTTCCTGAGTGAAGCCCAATTAGCTACTTCTGCCTCTCTAATCCCTGCTCAAACAAAATCCAGCTGGAGGTCCTCTGCCATTATTAGCAGCTCGAGAAATTTCTCTAGGATAAAACACTAACTTGTTTCTAATACAGAAGTTTTTCTTTTGTTTTGTTTTGCTTTGTTTTGTTTCTCTTTTCTCCCCCACACCCCCTCCTGAATGCTATTATGCAGTTTAAATTCACTCTATCACAGGGTGGTGGAAAAAGAACCCCCTCCTTGCCCCACCCACAAAAAAAGCCAACCCATGAAGTGAACTCTAAAATGTACATGAGAGAATACAAACTTTCTGCCAGGGTTAAGATGATGCCAACCATACAGAAAGTTGAAAAAACAGAAAATATTACGAAAACAGACATGAAGAGTCCTAGTCACGGCCAAGCACTCTTAACATAAAAAAATTAACAATGTTTAATATAGTTTCTTTCCCTTTCAAGAAGAAAAAGACAATTTGATAATTGCTTTGGTGTTTGGAAAAAGACATCTACATACAGGAAATTATATAAAAACTGTAAGATAGCAGTTTCTGAGAAACAGTCATTTGTATGAAGCAAACTCACTTTCACAGGGTAGGCTGGAGTCCAACCCCAATTCAGTAGTAAATTAGTCGTTTTGGAGGAAGTTTAGAAGGAGGTTTAGGCATGAGAGCATTAGCAGCTTGGGTGGATATGCAACGAATTGAAGAACTAGGAAACCATACTTAAAAAAAAGTATTTTTTTCTAATTTCTGCAATTTATATGTTGTCCAGCATCAAAGCAAACATTAAGGAATTGTATGAAGGGAAACAGCTGCTACTCAGCTCATTTAAAAAGTTACTCAGTAGTTGTGCAGCTCCTTTTGCTGATTCGTGAACAAAAGCCAGCTAAAAATTTAGCAGATCCCTCTCTGTTACATTGCCTAGCAGAGAGAAGCAGCCTAAGGTATTTGCTAGATTTTCCTGTATAACTGTATCCAGATTCAGCAGTGCAAGATTTCTTACTATGGATGTAAAGCGAACTCTTCACTGCCACCATCTCAGCACCTTATCTAATTGTAAAGTGGGTTCAGTAGCTGGTGCATTAACAGAGAAGTTAATAGCCATGGCTATTGTCATAGAGCTAGAATTCAAGGGCCATCCCTATTGCCATTCCATAAGGTAGCTAGTTTACTAGCTAACCTAGCTAGTAATTCTTGCCTTTCCATTTGTATTATTTTGCAACCTCCCCTCATTCCAAATAAAATAAATAAAACACCATGTTGTGAAAAACAATTACAACCATCAGTTCTGACTGTTTCTCCGCGGTATGGAACAGATCTCCATTTCACTCCCTTGCCTCATATTTGAGTGGCTGCAAGTTGAGAGGGCTCTAGCTGTAGTGTAATCATGACTGGGTTTCTTGTGACTTGAGTGCCAGTGGAAACAGTGGGAAACACAAACTGCTTTTACCAGGACATGGTACAGAAGAGGAAAAATAGGTATCGTCATTTACTTCAGTGATTTCTGATTGGATTGCTGCCAGTTCTGTAAAGTCTGGAAAACTGCAGCTTTTATGAGCAAGGAAATGGCTGTGGTTTGTTCATATTGTTTTGTACATCTTTCTGATTAAACATCCAGATATGGCCTTGCTCAATTGCAATCTAATCTCTTTAAGTGCTCGGCCTGATACTGATGATAACAGACTTGCTATGTGTTAGCAAAAAGGTTTCTAGAAAAGATCAAACTCTGCAGAAGAAAACCTGGATATTACAACATCATCCAATTTAAAAGTAAAGGTTAACTATTTAGCTATGTATTTTGGTCCAGGACTAGACTGCACCTTTGGTCTTCATGAGGAAAATAATTTCAAGCGGCAGACCTGATTCTTTTGTTGATTGATCTCCCAGTGAGAAAGCAGTCATGGGGAAAAGCTTATGCAAAAAATCCAAAGGAGTTAAAATGCCTGCACTTGAGTATTTTAAAGAATAATGCCTTCATTTATTCCCCTCTAGACTGAATGTTTATGTCCTTTTTTTTTTTTTTTTTTCCCCAAGTCCCTTCACTCTTTGGATCCACATGGCCCTAGTCATCACTACTGGTATCTCTTTGACAGAGGTTGACCAGAGACACACAGCAGAAGAACATCCTTGTCCCAGGAAGTAATGTTTATACGCTTATCTGCAGACAAATGCAGAGGAAAGGATTAGGAAAACACAATCTTAAACTCATGTTGTCTCACCTAAATGTGGTGCTGATTTCAAGCCTGCCTGAGGTTGCCTCCACTTTGTCTCCTCAAACATGTAACTCTCACCTAACCGCTCAGCTCTTCAGCAGTTCTCCTATAAAAGCCCCGAGGCTCCAGGATAAAACTTTCCTCACTGTGATCATCTTTCTCCATCTCATCCCTGGTTTTTGATTCTTGAAAATTTACTGCATTTATTTTAACGCTCAGGAGCAAGAACAGCTTACTGTTAGGTAAAAGGAGGACTCACAGCACCTCATCTGCTCTCTGAAAGACTTTTACCCTGTATTTATTACAATTGGAGAGTAATTACTGTAATTCAAGAGTGTACACAGGGATAGCTTACACTAAGCTGCTGATGAACTGCAAGGTCTTAGCATTATTCAACAACTCAGTATGATTAAACCCACTGATAGGGGTGCAGGGCCGTATACATATGGCATAGATAACTTCTGCATTTTACATAAAGAACAACTTTGTTGGAAATACCTAACAAATTCAGTCATGACTCAAGATCATATGAGATTATACTTTCGTAGAAGATGTGCTACATCCTGTAAAACAAAAAAATCTGAATCCCTCCAAGGCAAAACAGAGCTTAGTTTTTCCAAATCACAGCACTGTGATTTCTTCTCTAGATGATACACATTTATATTCAAACAAGTTACACCAAAAAAAATGGGCATTTCCAAGCACAAGAGATGAGTTTTATTTGCATTTTTTGAAAATCAGATGCAGTTCATTTTGCATAAATTCTCATTGAGCTAAATTTTTAAAATCTCTCTCCTTCATTTAAATACAGTAGTGGGAATTAACAATGATGATTGCATTTGCAGACTGAACAAATGTATTATTCTATTACTATACTTGCCCCTTCAACTATTGTTTTTCCGACAAATTTGAACAAGGATTAAATGAAGAAGTATAAAGCAATCTGGCACAATTTCCAGTAGAGCCAGGTGAATATCATGTATAGAGACCGTATTTCAGAATCTCCATCTTCATGTCCCAGTATGACCTCCGTAAATCAAAAGCAAAGCAAAAAAAGCAGAGCAGTTTCATTGCTTCTGTAAACAGTTTTCCTTGTTTATTTCTCACTCAGTAGTTTGCTACTATATATACCCTTACCATAGTTTAGACCCTTGATTTATGTAATGTATCTAAAAGCTTTGGTAACATCTGACTTGTACAAATCACTTTGCAATGGCTTATAAATTCCTTTTGTTGCCGTTAAAAATTTGAGACATATGATTAGAGACATTCTGGTTTCCTCAAGTGGTATTCCTTATTTTTTTTTTTTTTAACCTGAACTGAAATGCAATCAGTGAAATAGTGAACATTAAATTCAATGAAGAACTCTTCATTAAATCAAAATGCTATGGTCACAAATTAGTATATTGTTCAAATGAATCTGTCCATTTTTTGCTTAAATATTCATTGATGTTCAAAATATTAAAAAAAATAAAGCTGCATTGAGCCGGTCTTCATGGTAAGCTGAGTTCACCCAGAGGATGTAAATGATCTTTCAGCCTTTACAAGAGTAAATGACAAGATATGTGTATGTAAAAAATCATGCATAATTTGAATGCTGCTCTGCACGTAATTACTGTAGGTGTACAGAAAGCTTTTGTACTTACAAAACAATTCCTCCTGCTTTCATAGAGCTCCTGTGCAGGAAGACAATATTAAAATCACTAACCAGTATATGGAAACAAACAAAGCAAAATATTAAGCACTCTCCAGGCTATTCTTGCGGCATCTTTCTCAATGCTTCTTGCCTTCTGTCTGCTAGATAGAGGCTTTTGATACTATTTTTTTTTTTTGTCTTGTTAAGGGCTAAACAATTATTTGTATGATTCAATAATAGATCAGAAACTCATGTTGGTTTTGTTTATACTTATGCAATTCCAATGAACTCTAAGCATATCAGCAGCTATAAGTGAAAGACATATTTGGCCAGCCACCTTGCAGAACGTTTGAGATTGTCACCAGTTCCCTTCTAGTGTCAGCAGTTGTACAACTGATTTCAAAAAGGATGGTTTTTTGCAACACCAGATGAGAAGTGCACTGATACTGCAATATCTGTCTGCTAACCAGCTAATCTGGCCTTTTCCTACACAAAGTTCCAGAAAATGATCACACAAGACCGCTTCCATTTTACTTGCCACTTTCACATTTCTCTAGGAGCTGTAGAAGACACTGTTACGAAATGTCAGTGGTTACGTAGATAAGCATCTTAACTCATATGGGGAAGGAAATGTGAGCTATCTAAAGTGAGCTGAGGAATAACAGAGCTCATTATGTTTCGCTGACTGCATTTGGAAAGAAGTGCTTTCAATCTGAAATGAGAGAAAAAAACAAAGAGTCTCTTTGCTCTTCAGCAGTCTGAAGACTGTGTGTGTATGTGTGTGTGGTTTTGCTCTTTGTCTGAGACTCACTCTGCAAGTGACTTTCTGGTTGGCTGGCCAAACCCCACACAAGCTTATTCAAGGCAACTTGAAATCAGTATTGTTGGGTCTTGCAGTAAAATGCAGACGGCTTATTTCAAGTAATCAAAATACTTCATTTGACTCAGTTCTGGTTATCTCTTTCAACAGAACTTTTATAACAATGAAAATTAGTTTTGAAGTAAAAAGTTTAACTTAAAAAGTACCTACACAAAACATTTGATTGTTTCCAGCACTTTTTTTAAATACAAAATTATTTACTGAGTTTAGCTCAAAGAGTACACTGGGTTCCTACCAAGGTTTTTTTTCTGTGGAGAAGGTGTTGGTTAAAAAAGTCCGCAGTTCTATGACAGACAAGCAGCAGCGGCACGGACAACTAAAAGAAACCTTGTTCAAGCAACATAGAGCTTAAAAGACAGGAAAGTGAAGAACCATCTGTTTGGTACATTTATCTTGGCTATGGCTTTTTACATCTTTCAGAGTCATGCAGCTTAACATGGCAAAACACAACATGCTTTTGGGTAGCACTTGCAGCCATTTTCTTGGGTAATTCTTCCCTGTTGGGAAGTCAGTAGGAAAATTGTTTAGCAGGTCATGAGAAGACAGAACAAGAAAGCCTGCATCAGCCACTGCAACTTTCACACTAGTGGAAATAACGAAAAGAAATGTGACTGCAAATGCTGTGAAGGTGTGTAGGTTTTCCAGGAATGATGACGTTTAGAGTTTAAGGGCAACACAACTAGGTTAGCCCCTTGTCATGAGAAAGACTGAGTGAAGTGGGTGCTGTAGCATCACCATAAATACTGCATCCCCATATATTCTTTTTCTCAGTAGCCCTACAGTTATTAAGTAAAAGACTGATATAATACTTTGGAAACTACACAGGTCATCTGTATCTTGATGCATTACTTAGCTGCCTTCTGGCCCTAAAATTGTACATTTCTGAGCCAAATCTTGAAGTTCTTACAGGCAGATCCAAGATCCACTGACACCAATGACAGTCTTTGCTCTCAGAAGTCAACATTTATGTTGTGTATTTCTCCTTTACCAATTCTTCAATAGCCTCACCTGGGACGTGATTCTCCACCAGAGGAAAAACAGTTTCCTAGTTAAAAAGGTACTAATGGCAAATAAAAGCAAGACATAAGTGCAAGATTTGGCCAAGTCATACCCTTTTCAGGCACAGTAATGAAGAGAGTGTAATTGCCAATATAACTATTCCTAATATCTTCTGCCTGTATCCTTTATGTATTTTGTGTAGCTTTTTCATAAAAAATTATTTCATCAGTAGCTGGCCTGCATTTTGACTAATTGCATATAAATGACAGGAATAGGGATTCTAGAAAACTAATAAAATTAAGTTAACTTGGAGGCCATATCAGTCACCCTGTTGTTAGAGGAGAAAGCTAGGCAAATAGAATACTGAAATTCAAGGTATTCTTGGCTTTACAGCAATTCACTTAATTCTATATGGGATGCTTTTCTCAAACCTCCAAACTTACATCTGTCCTTCTTCTATCTAACCTACCAAAACCAGAATTTTCTTATGAAAGTCACTGTGATGCATGTAACATGTTTAAAACAAAGCAATGAAACTAGGTCTGAAGAATAACAGGTCACTGAGGAAGACATATAAGACTGTCTTTATTCTAAGTATAACTGCACCATGCCAGGAAGCAAGTTCAAGATACAATTTTAAAAGTGCATGTTGTGTTTATGATCAGCTTCTTTTAAAGAATCTAGTTTTCCTGTTGTACTATTGTCAGATTGGTAAATTCTCAGCAATTTGGTCAAGAAACGTAGTAATTTTGTAGAGCAACATGCCAGTTTGTATACCTAGAATGATACACTTCCGCAGAACTCTAATATTGTTATTAGATCTTGGCAAAAGCCAACAATTTCAACCCAAACTTTGTTCTCAATTGACAAAAAAGAAATGCCAAGGCCACGTCTTGATTTAAGACCACTTAAGGGAGTGCTTTTCCTCTAGAATTCCACTCACCATGACATACGTATTTTCGAGGATGCAGGTTATACCACTGACACTAGACTAGAGATAGATTTTCAGAGCAAAAACCTTTTCTTTTTCTCTAACTGAACCCAAGGATCACTCCCTCAGCAAAAATATGAATTTTCTACTACACTGATGCACCTAGAAAAAGACAGTGCCAAAGTGCAAATCAGAAGAGAAAAGCAGAATGAAACTGTGGCAGCCAGACTAGCAACACAGAACAGAACAGACAAAGAGCACTTCTTAAACACCCTGTATTTGACGTGTGACTGTGACAAATCAGAGACAGGCAAGCGGGAGGCTGAATGCCTGGTCCTGCTCACGTCAGTGGAATTTGTTGCCATGGACTAAAACCAAAATGATGGGTGTGGATGGTGTCCATGCACACTTTCGTAAATACAGGTGCATGCGACCAGCTCTTGTAAACAAGCTGATCTGCTTTTGGTTTGGTGAGGGCAGCACAGGAGACTGTACCAATCTGCTGAAACGACATGAACTGGTTTCAGTTGAATTTGGATCATGACCTAATTTATGGGATTCTGAGAGTGCACATGCTCTATCAGATCCCCTCCCTTGTAACAACAGGTAATTTTGTCATGATCCGTTCTTCCCAGAAATGCTTCTTTAAAGTTTTTAATGCAGTTATAGGCAATCAGGTGCTTCAATTCCTTCTGACTGATTATCGGCATGATTATTAGCATGTACCCCACCAAGAATTGGGCCGGTTCCCCTCTTTTCAGCTCCAGTTCACTTCCACTGCATACTCTTCCTGGAAAACATGCTCTCATTCTAGATCTAGTATCTTTATTTAGCAAGGCATAAAAAATGGGCTTCGATTCATGCCATTGATGTTATTGGAACTCATAACACACACATGTACATCTTGCTGAACAAAGTGAAAGGCTAAGTGGATTGGTGAATACAAACATAGGTCCTGACTTAGTTCCATGCCACTGGATCATCCAGCCTCCCCCGTCAACTTCCTAAAATTGCAGATTGTTTAAAATAGCAGCAACATGAACTGCAGACCTTTTTTATAGACTACAGAAAGTGTCACCCACAACCAGCAGTCTCTACCATGTTTTCTTATAGATTAAAAAAGTGGGCAAAAGATCAGATATACATATATTTTTAAAAAAATCCAGAAGCCAAGAAAACAAAAAGGCCTCTGCCTAAGTAATCTATGTATGTTACAATTTTCTGCCACAATCATGTTTACATACTGAATTCTTAAAAATGCTGATTTTAAAATGGAAGCATTGTCAACGTCTAAACAGGACAGCAGCAGCAGGAGCTCATATAAATTTCAGTGAAGAAAGACTCCAGGGACTAGCTCTACAACTTATTGTACATTGGCTAGATAGATGTTCTCCATGACAAGATTTAATTACTTCATAGTAGTCTAATTCATTAAAGTACATCTATGAACAATCAGCCATAGTTCACATACTTGAAGTACAGGCAGGTTTGATTTTTCCATGAAAAGAAAACCAACTGGCAAATAAAAAGCTGCTTCTGGAGCTGAGTCATTTATCTTTATTATTGAAAATAAGGAGTCTTGTGCAACGATGCCAAATTTAGTATGGTGAATTCGGCACATCAATACAAGACAATTATTTTTCTCTGCAGTCCGACATATCAGTGATGAAATATATTGGTGTGGGCCATACTGGCTACATTTTAATTTAGAAGGCTACTGGTCTGCAGACTGAATAGGTATAAATTGGAAACTGGCTGAGGAAACAGGAGGAACAGACCATTGCAAGTGACTGAAAACCACTTCCAGGCCCTGCCCTTGCTGCTGATGTCCTCTGGCTGCTGCACCAGAAGGAACATCTGCAGCTCAGAAAGGCAAGGACAACGTGGCCAGCCCCATCGCCACGCATCCCCGCAGAGCTGTGGCTGCCCCAGCATAGGCGGCCCTGACATGCCTGCCTCTTGGAAAGAAAAGGGGAAAGAGGCCATCCAGAGGGGAGCTAATCCTGGCAGCGGGAAAGGGAGCTTTTTTGGCGGAGGATGAAGAGGCTGTGGATGGACACAGGCACTGAGACTGCTGTGGTGCTCCATGGGGTAGGGGAGAAAAATTCTTTATTTGGGAAATAAAACAGACACTATGACAGGCCGAATTTAAACTTCCCAGGCCTCAGTGTGGCTCCAGGCAGCTTCCAGTGTCTGAAAGTATGTTCCCCATGCTGCTCTCCTCCACTTGCTCTTAAACTTCTTACAGTATACCCAAGAGCTTTATAACCAGAATGCAAACTAGCAGATGAAAGCAGAAGGATACTAACGAATACATGTCAGTTACAAAATTATCTTCAAGTGGTATCTCATTTTCTTATTAAATGGTAGGTCAAAAATATCTGTTGCCTCCTAGCAATGTAAGGAGACTACCACCAGTTAGATGCTATCAACATGCTCTTTTTTTTCCCTCTTCCCCATCCAGAGCTTCCTGATCAACTTATCACATATGGTTTATCATAAAAATCTGGCAATCATCAGTAAATTTACATTTTTGCATCTCAAGCCTGCTTAACTCCCTGAAAAACTGTAATACTCGCACTTAGTGCTCACATCATTACTATTACCAATACAACACATGCTCCTTCTGTAACAGCATTAGCTAGCATGGAATTTTATTCCCAGCAGGGATCAAATAATTTACCATGTGAAATTACCAAAAATTACTTAAGACCGTGAGATAGCAGAATTGCTGAGAATATTTTCTGGCCTAAAAAAGATAAAGGCAGAAAACATTATGAGTTAACATGGCTGCAAATCTTTGCTGCCTTGTAGCAGGTGAGGTTCCCTTCATTTGAAGACCCAAAGATTTTAAATGGGTGATGGTCTTCTCCAGTTTAAAAACAAACCCGAACAGATTTTAATCTGTGAGCACATAACAAGAATCAGCTAACACATTGCAAACAGCACACAGAGCATTATTAAAAACTGACTAGGTACACAAACTTGTCATTACCAGCATGACTGACTCTTGTGATATTTCGCCTTTTCCCTATAGCCCCAGAAGCTGCCACTGAACTGTATAAAAATGCAACTTTCAATTTCAAAAAGTAAAAAAATAAAAGGAAATTTTTATGGTTGTGAGTGACATTTGTGGGAGAAAAAGTTCAAAAGTTAGCATCTTGAATGCAAGAAAGAAGAAAAAAATATCAACAGTTGTTTTATACATCTCAAATATTTTATAAATCTCAAGAGCCTTCACTGAGGAGATGCTCCCACCTCTCCTCCGTCTGCCACCTCCTATTGAGATGAATGGCAATCTCCTGTTGACTGATGGGTCTTTGATTAGGTGTCCAAGCATGAAGTCTGCTGTTAAAGAGACCAGGTTTTCTTGTTCAAGCACTACAGACTTCTTTCTGCTATTATTATTAATAAGTCACTTTTTAACACCAGCTTTGTGAGTGAGCAGGTTTTTGCATTCAGTATCACAGATGATCCCTGACCTCCAGCTCCACTATATCCTACGTCAGACCTTCCTTTTCTTTCTCAGATGGTATCTCAGCAATGGTGAAGCCATTAGCTTTTGCAAGGTAATTCCTTCACATAGCTATAAAGGGCCATAAAAATATCATTCTTAAAGCATGATGATGCTTACAACAGTGGAAGAATGTCTGGACTTTTTAAGACTAAGAAATTGGTCCTGGACAGATTGACCACATCTCCACCCAAGTGAGTGACGCTTGCCTCTGAGGTTGTCCTGGACTGTATGTACTACAGGTGGGGAAGCTGCAGAGCAGTTCAGTGCTGTGAGCAAACATACAAGAAGAACTTGTCTTAATCATCTGAAGTTCCAGATGTAAAGGGGAAATAGGTAGGGTGACAGTAAGGTGTTACTATAATGCCTGGGACCTTCAGAGCAAATGGGGAAGCCTGAGAACTACCCGCCACCTTGTGTGTCAAGAAGAAGGAGCGGACCTCACAGAAAGTCATTTTAGAAGATGGCTTAGGAACTGGATGTGATTTTTAACACCTGATTTCTACTGATCAAAGCACTTTCAGACCAATCCTCCTTGTAGATACCTTCTTTCAATCACACTACATGTACTACCTCCTTCTTGCTACTAGATGGTTACCACATCTGCCTGCCAGCTGGGTCTCATCTATGACTCTGATCTCCCTGGCCACAAAACAGATTGTGTCTAAGTCTTGCAGATTCTTCCCAGATTATAGTATTTTTGGATGTGTTTTTTCCTACCTATCCGTGTAACCCAAACTATTCATATCTCAATTAATTGAAGTTCTGTTCCTGGCCTTCAACAAATGCAATGTAGCCCTACTCAGAATGGTGCTAATAGAAATAATTTCCCTCCCAGACTGTTTGTTTATATAACTCCTTTAGTTCAAGTCATCAAACATGAAAATTACTTGTTTATATCTCTGAGTCCCTTCAGAGCCTATGACCACACTCCTCACACCTCTCACTCACCATGAGGGTGGCAACTCCCCCAGTCACTAGACGGGGCCGGCCACTGACATTCCCTTATTACATCTGCGTAGAATTTCAATATTGTTTCATGTTCTGCCCACGTGCATGGGATGACAGTCTTTTAACCACCTGCCATCAGAAGATTATTTCACTGTCCGTAATATAAAAGGCCAAACATTAAAATTGTTCAAGAATCTTAATGTGCCTAAATTTGACACTTATGATCAAGAGCTGCCAACATAAATTTGTAGCAAACCATATGCTTGTCTGGTTTGAGTCAGGTCCAGTGATGTTTCCACTAGTTCCTGTAAGAGAAATTCCTGGCAAATGTTTTTCTCCACAACACACTCAATCTGAAACAATCTAGGTTATTGGGAAAAGAAGGAGCCTTGGAAGGCATCCAAATTACTCAATCATTCTGACAGTTATGGAAGGCCAACTGCTGGAAAGATTTTGTGAGAGCTACATGAAACTGTTCTAACAAGACACGTATAAGCACAATATGATACTCCAGGACAGAGCAGGCCACAACCTTCAGGTGCCAAAGTACTACTTGCATGTTAAGCAGGGTTTTCCCTTTTAGTCTGCCACTTTGTTTTGCTCATTTTTTAAAAATTCACTTGCATTTCTGTTAACAGTAACACACTGAGCATTCCTTCACTGATGAAGGAGCTCAAGAATATATTACTGGTTTATTTATAGGCACTGAGAGATGGTGACAGATCTGAGAAAAGAACTTACAACTTTCTGTTCCAGTTTTGCATGCAACACAAGAAAATTCTGCTTTTCCACAACACCAGTCTTAACTGCAAGTTTTTACCTTCTTTCAACTTTGCTCCTTCTTGTGATCCCTGCCTAGTGTATTTGTCCTTATAGGAGTGGGACTGGTCATGGGAATTAGAAAGACTTTAGGCAGCTCAAACTGCTAAACAGATAAAAAGATCAGAGAAGAGCAGCCTGAAGTGCTACTGAGAACAAGTACCATTAATGGGAACAAATAAAGACCATACTCTGTAATTTCCATTAGCTCTGGGTCAGCACAGAATCTAGCATAATAAATGTCACATATAATTTATCAATACCCAGCATTCACTTTACAACACTTGAACATTAACACTGAATATGCTTTTTAAAGTTTGTACAGAGTCCCACAGAAGTTAGTGGGTTCTCAAACACCGTAAGTGATCCCATTAAATAATAAAAACATTTAAACATGTATGCAAAAGAGAGAACACTACAAACAGTCCATGGCCAAACACGCTTCACCAGCTGCCAGCTAACTCCTCTACAGTGAAGGAGAGAAAGCATGCTTTCATCATGGCATCCCAAATGGGGCTGTCCACCATTACTGCTAATGGTTCCATACACTGCAAAGAACCTGCAAAAGCACAGTCTCCACCTTTTTGAAGGTCTGCACAACTTGAAGACCCATCCTCTTTGGCCAGGATCTCATCCAAAGCATTGTTTACCATAAAACTTCCAAGGAAAACCGATGTTATTGTGAAATGGTCTTCCCTGCAATTAAATGAAATGGAGATTTTGGAGTCTGACAAGCTAGGGCGTATTACTGTCAAAAATGCTGATACATTCTGAAAGAGCTTTTTTTTTTTTTTTAATTGCAGAAGCAGTACTTGTTAGTTCATGAAGTATCTGAAAAAAACAATTTAAGTTTGTTGCCTGCAGTTTGTCTCTCATTTGCTGCTTTGTGAACTGTTTTTTAAGATACACTTAAAAAGCAGGGTACGGATTCCAAAAGGTTTGCCTGTGTTTTCTTTCCAGATGAATACACTGCCAGCTAACTAAGAGGATGATGCAGCCAGTGACTTACTCTTTGATGTTTACAGTTATCCCCAGGTGCCCACAACTCAAGAAATAATCAGCCTTCATGACTGTTTATCAAAGCATTCAAACCATGAAGTCATATAAAAACTATTTTTCACTTTCTAAATAAGAGTGCCTACACTGCTCTGTATTTATACAAACCTATATCTACATTGCTTAGGTAGAAGGTTTTCCTTCCCATTACAAGGTCACCTTTTTAACCATTTCCTTTTTAATTTTACCCAGCTAAAGACCTAGAAAATCAAGAGGGGTGGGTGGGGAAACTGAGGATAGGTAAGGATTAGTTTTTTGCTGCTTTTTTCAGTGAAAGAACTAAGGGAAATAAGAGTTAGCAAGCAGCCAGACTCAAAGCAATCCAGAGGAGGTAGCTGTGAGCAGGTAAGCTGTGGAACTCCTTGCCATGGGATACTGCAGATGACAAAAATGTACATGGATTCAAAAGAGGCCAGGCAGATTAATGAAAGACAAATCCACAGTTCAAAATCCCAGAAGGGTTAGAAACCATCTTTGCCTCAGATAGTCCATTAATTTCAAATTGGTAAAGGCTGAGAAACTATTTCAGAGGAAGTATCAGGTAGGCTTGCTGTGTTTCACTTTTCCTTGGCATCTGCTTTTGGCCACTTCAGTCGGAGCTAACAGAAACATTATTATTGTTACATAAAAGTTTCACATTTGTTATCTCAGCATAAAGCAAAACTTAAGACAGCAGGTCAGATAAAAATATGATCTTACTGAAGCGATTTTTCCTGTAGGTTATTTTCCTAAATAACTTTTCAGTTCATCACAACACAGAAAAACTTTGGCCAAGAAAATCTCTTGCTGTGTGGGCACTTCTGAAGACTAATAGGTTTGACTCCCAATAAGGCATTTGCACAGCTAATTGGTTATTTACTAATTGTTTATGTATATATCCTGAAGCTCAACAAGTTTGGGACTCCATATGGTGCCTCACTGTGGCACAAGAGTTGCAAAGAAGTCTGACATGGGGTTTTCTGATGCCATGCAGCACATGTATGATTGAAGTTATACGCAACTAAACCCAGAAACTTAGCGGAAATGTTAGGCCACTTTAATAATGCATCAACTACAAGATTCACAGATAACGAATATCCTGAAAACAAAGCACACTAAAAAGTCAGGCATATGACAAAAGCTTATCTTCTCGCCTTTTTATTGCTCCTCCATGTACATTTACAACCCTTTGTTACATGAACTTCAGGGATATGACTTGTGGGCTCTAAAGCAAATACTCAGGGCCCCACAGCACAGGAAGGGAAGTAAAAGCACAGCTACATTTCATCTTCAGCTCTTTGTCCCCATCGTTTAAATGTAAACTTTCTTTCATCATATGTAAAAAGAGTGAAATGGCTGAGGGGCAGGCACACAGTCTTTACCATCACTTTGGCTAGCCAGATAGTAATCTTCATAGGGGAAAAGGAGAAAAGAGAGGGGACAGCTTTTAACAACATTATGACTAGATTTGTTAGCATTCACATGACAACACGATGACTCCTATGACTCAAGTGATTTGAATTCACAGAGCAATTCCTCGTGCATTGCATTTCTGGGTAGAATCCAACCCAGAGGTTGCTATCTATCCGTCTATGAATATGAACACTATTACATGAACCGGTCTTACTAGAAGCCAGACTTAACCATTTAGTATTCTTTTATTCTTGCTAGAAAGAAATTGGCTTGAGTGGGAGTACAGTAAGGCTGTGAGCATTTGACTGGGTGGGTAACTGATTTTGCATAATGGTGATCTATCACTCTATTTTCCTTGTAAACCTAGCAGTGATGTTTGGAGTTAATACAGGTGAGCACTGAAAGCTTTTGCCAGAGATGGAGAAGATATATTGAGTTATTAGGATGTCCTAGGTAAAATGCTTGAGCAGTGATCTTCACAAGAACACAGTTGGTCAGATCTCAAAACCATAGGTCGCAACATAGAAACTAGAAGATGGGTTTTGCTCTTGTTCAGCTTACCATGAATGCAGAAAGCTTGATTTTCACCACTCCTCGTCTTCCACCCCCAGCTTTCTCAAGACAGGACTAATACTGAGCATCAGGACAAGGAGCCAAGAGTTGGAATTCCTCTGTACTATTTCTGGTCATTCTGCTGACTTGTTAGAGGACGTTCAGTAACAACAGATGTATCAAGACTGCAGAATGAAAAAAGCAAGAGATAGCAAGCTAGCACCAAACAATTTAGGCCTGGAAGCCACAACTGGGAACTCAAGCTCTAGCTAACATCCCTGCATGACAGCATACAGATATTTCTACATGGTAATATGCTACATTGTCCATTTCCCTACATATCACACAGTTCTGATAACACTTACCTATATTCATGCATTGCCATCAAGCTAAATTTTTCCAAGTCAAGCACTTCAAGTCTTTGGATGAAAGGACCTCCCATTCAGCAAGTGGAAATTATTACCAACATTATAAAATGCGTGGGTGCTGCTTAGACTGAGAATTAGCTCTTCATAACGTGGTTGCTAACGAAATAACAATTGGAAAAGAAGCACTTGCCTTTCAAGTTAGTCTCTAACAGGAATAGAAGCAGACTGTAACAAAGGATAATTGTTACAGTCTGAATCCTAGAGTGGAAATTAAAGAGATTAATGGAACAAATAAGATTCTTGCTTTATCTTGGTACAATCTGAGGAACAATCCTGTCATTTTAGTAAGACACCCTCCATTTTAGTTAAAGGAGAAAAGCATAACTAAGCAACGTAAAGAGAGATTCTTGTTTAGAAATATGGAACATAGATGAGAAAATGCTAAATTGACCAGATATGTCCACAATGTTTCATTCAGCTCTTAACGTTTCTGTAGATGATATATGGAAGCAGTGGGGTGAATACTGCAAGACCAATTTCACAGAAATTGGGAGAGGATGGCAGAAATATTTGGAAAGGTCATCCATTAATGCTAGTAAAACTTTGCTTTTGTTTTGGGGAGGATGACAATTATAGCTAAGCAGAAGATCGCAAGAGTGTCTTTCGGGAAAAATAGTAAAAGCTGATGGGAAAAGGGGGAAAATCATACAATTCTCTTAACTACATAAATTTTATATTTTATTAGATTTAAAATCTGTTTTCATTTGTCTGTTGCTATCTATACATATTTCCAGTACCTAGTTAGGTTAATATTTGTGAGAGGCAAAAAGCCTGTGGCTATGTAGACTCATTTCAACAGAAGAACAGAGACTGGAACATAATTCAAAACTGTCAGTTGTCCTTTTCTATTTAAAGGCAATGGATTATTTCATTTAATATTCTTCAATGCGCATAAAACAGTTACTTAGCTTTTCTGAATGTAGTTCTCCATCATGATTCATTAAGATTCAAGGCTTTATTTAGCAATCTTGTCTTCATAAGCTTTGCAAAAGTCTCATTTAAAGCTTTTACCCCAATCCCTTTTCAAAATAACATACTATTTTATTATGGAAAGACAGTAGAAAATTCATTTATGGCTTATTATAAAAAATAATTCTTTTTCCTCTTATTACAGCAGACTGCCTTGTAACATAGAAGCCTGTTTCTTGTCAGTGGCTAGAGATTCACTGTAGATAACTCTAATCAACAGGAATCTGTCATTTTAATTGACAGTTCACTTAGGGCTATCAGTTATTAAAAGCAGAGAGGTAGCATGGCTTAACAGTTACCTCGACCATAGCATCTCTTTTAGGACTATAACCAGTATTTAAAACAGTATTTGGATCAGAAGAACAAAAAATCTGGACTAGTGTATAAAGCTGTACTTCAGAGAGGCTGTTGTAACCACCCTCTTGCTGATGGAACACACTGAGACCGTAAGAATATTCTACCACCACAGTTCGGGTTTGGCTCCTTCACATCAGCATAAGCATCAACACTCCACTCCTATGCACCAGGACGCAGCTCTTGCTAGATTAATACAAATGAGGTTAGATTCATCTTATCCGAACGATTTTCATCTGCCGCCACAGTCACTGCATTATGTTTCTGTTTGGGCTGACCAGGCATATCAAGGAGCTCATGGTCCGTGTTTAAATTGCATATCAGCCTACAGGGCCAACTTCTGCTAATCCCAGAGCTCCATCTGTGTTTCTTAGTCCAGAGACTTAAGTGGAGCTGGGTGATAAAGCAGGTTACCTTAAGATTACTGGTAACATCTGTAACGATCTGGGGCTCCAGGATTTCTGCCTCCAACATATCAAGATCACAAATAAGCTGAGGAATGAGTATGTAAGCTGTGCTATGGTTCTGCTTGAAAAAATTTACAAGACACTTCAAAGCCTCTCCTTTCAGCATGAAAGGAAATGGCATGGGCCAGAAGAACAGCACCTCTTCAGTCATGTCGAAATAGTCTGTTTTATACACGTATGCTATAACCAAGATTTATTCTTCAACTGCCAGGCAATGGGCTCAGTTAAGAAATACTCTCATATGCATGGAGCAGAGAATCCGACATGGTCAAACTTTCATTAGCACATACTGTTTTCAGTATCATTATCCCTCAGAATTAAAGATTACGTAATTATTTTACCTTGAATATGTAATTGATCTTTTCCTTTAATTTTGACAATTTTAGTATTTTCTTTCTTTACAAAGTAGATTAATCAAATACTTATAAAGTAGGTTAACAAATTTTCTAAGCTCACAGAAACAGATATTTTCATGAAAAAATAAATCTTACCTTAACCTTCTACTTTGTAAAGACAAATATGTTCAGGTCTTGACAACCCCTAGAAACATTCAGTGTATCTCACTAATAGGTTCCTGAGGGGGAAAAGTTGGTACATTTTCCACATAATTTTATCAAGTAAATGCTTTGAAAATATCTATTTGCCTGCTACATCATTTCTTTCTGTTGCCCTTTAACATCTTGACATTGGCTATCACAATACACAGATATGAATCCCAATCTATATACAAAACCAGCTACAGTTCTCCGAGAGGCTGAATTCCAGCTTTGGCTCCTCTATTTATGAGGAAATAATTTCTGTCTGGTCCCTTAATGAAGGCCAGGAGGCATCTTGCAATTGGCATGTTATCACGCATACGATATCCTCAATGTTTAACGTTAGCCAGCTGGGGCCACTTCTGGACTCTGTGACCGTATCTAAACAGAATTGCCCATAGGAACTATGCAAGGCACAGAGGCCAGATCTTGCAATCGCCTTGCTGTAAAGGAAAAGAGGGCTTCTACAGCATGGCCACAATGCTCCCACTGCTAGGCGGGGAAGAAGAGGCACATGTGGATGCCCATCTCTACCCACTATAGGCTTTCAGCAGTCAGGTCCTTGCTTCCCTGCAGGGTCACTGCTATTTACTTCACTGTCTCCCATTCCTCCTGTATAAAAAGAGACTCTGTGTTCCTCTCTTCCAAGCATTNTAATTATTGTGGGAGATGCTGCAAAGGGGACAGCATCACTGGAGAGGACACCCTCTCCTGGGCCAAATACCACTGTACTGATGTCCATCCTCTTCCTGATGACTGACAAACTTTCTTACTTCTGACTGCACAGGTTCTTTACACCACCTCAGGCGTTTTCCTTGCTAAGGAGTGAGATTTAATTGCAGCAAGTCCCCAGCTCCTGAAAAGATATATCCCAGTCTGTTTCTTTTACAGTTTTGAGATTCCTACTGTCTCCAAGCCTAAGCAGCAGTCTTGCTCCAGAAATACATTTCTAGACACTACATTTTCCCTAAGACAACAGCACTTTGTGTCTCTTTCTCAGCTGGCTACATGCTTCTACAGTCTCTCTTAAGAGTGTTTCTTGGACCTCTCACTGTGCCCAGACTTGTACTTTAGGAAGAGGGTCTTTGCTCAAGCACAATTTCTGTTGCCAAATGGTTACAAAATAGTCAGGCTACAGAAAGATCTATAGCTGCAGCAGGGTACATAATAGAGTGGTGATACATGAGAATGAAACATCCAGGGATAAAAGGCAAGAACTTGTAAAACAGTCAAATGTGTTGTGGCACCCACCAATTTTAGAATAATTTTTCTTATCAGACATTCACTTGAAATACTTTTAACTCGTTTGGCAGTCTAATTCTTCTATGCCTCATTGCAAATCTTTCAAATGCCAGGAGCATTATTCAATATTGCTGCATCTAATTTATTGAGCTTCTTTGCTATGGGATATTTAACAAAATAATAATGCATTAGGCATAATTAGAATGTGACGAAATTAATTTCTGTGATGCCAATTATACTGGATTACTGCAAAAGTAATTCTCACCTCTATGCTGCAGACCCAACATCACCCATAAGCCAACTCACTGTATAAAAGGTACATGGCACACAGAATGCAATGAACAAGCACCAAAATTTGCAAAATCTTAACTGGCAGCATGCCTGTTGACTTTAACAGTAGCAATTTGCAATGTTTAATAATAGACTATTAAGTAATACTTGCACTGAATTTTATCATTAAATTCATGGCTCTTCCTCTATCCACCTAACCAGTCATTTCATCCTAGAAGGCAGCCAGCTTGGTCAAGCATGATTTGCACTCATGACCCTCAGCCGGTTGTTCTTTATCATCTTGCCCTTTGTGCACTGGAGATGGATTCCAAAAGCACATGCAGCACATGCTCCATGATCATTTTGGAGACTGAGATAAGTTTGATCAACCATAGTTCCCTGGATCCTCCACTTCACCTTTTTAAAAAATGGGCAGAACAGCTTCAATCCAGTTGTTAGGGACCTCCTTGATCACAATGCTTTTTTATAGCTGATAGGCAATGCTATTGTATTGGACAGTGTTTGTGGTAAGTCCTGTGCAGTCCCATGGTGGTAAGGTGGCTTCAGAGCACTGCGCTCTAAAGTCTTTCTAACCCACTGCTCCCCCATTGTTGGCAGCTCCTCTCCTTCAGAAAGGATACTGGTACACACAAAAAATGGAAGCAGGCTTTGCCTGTGAAGACTGAAGCAAAAAAAGGCATCAAGGATTTCTGCCCTTTCCATATGCACCAGTAGGATACCATCCTCAGCCATCAACATGAAGGGAGCTGCAGGGATTGCCGTACAGATGATGCTGTTTATTCTAGCACCATGAATAAACCATCTCAATTAAACACTGATGTAAGCACTGGTGAGATAGCCTACATTTATTTTGATTTTGTTGAAACGGAGTTCTTCAAAAAGAATTGGGCAGTCATCCCTCCTCCTTTCATCAACCCACAGCAACAGGCAAATATAAAGATTAATCTCAAATGTGAACAACAACCAGCTGCACAACCCTGGGTGATCAAACAGGAAATGCAACCTGACACACTCTGAGAACACACTCTTTAAACTTTGCCCCACATGACAGGAAGGGGCATGTTGCGTTACAACAGGCTGATGACTTTTCAGTTCCAGCCATGCCAAAGAGATGCTAACATTTCCAAAGCAGTAGCACCACTGGTTGTAAGAGGGGAATGTCATAACCATATTTTAGTGAGCTAAGTTTACAAAATCCTTTTGAGACATGTGAATCTGAATGACCCGCAAGGAGAGTTTGGGTTGCTAACAAACGGGATGAGTTGTTAAATTCATGTCTTATTCTGAGACCAACATTGGGCAACTCAAGAGATGGCAAGTGCTTAATCTTCAGCTATGTAGCTGCAAGGCAACTAGCAACTGGATACAGGCTAACATAGGGTAAAGGAATCCTGTGCACCTAATTTAAGTGGGTAAGTTTCTTTTTATTTCCATAGCCTTTACAAACATAGCAACTGAGTGAGGATTCTATAAATGCATTATTTTAGTCTACCTTATTCTGATTTATTCGATGGGTGATTTCAGGTAATTGCTAATCACTGAGGTGGTCTGATCCTGCAGGGGGATGACCCTTAACACTGGCATACTTTTAACACTTACAGAGCCAACATACCAGTCCTTTTAATACACTGGAGAGTCAGGGCAATAGTATGTACCTCCACTTAGCCACATGGACTGTTTTGTGAACTACTGATACACATCAGTAGAGAAAAGGTATCTTCCAGAGGCTGCCACTAACTGGCAAAGCTCCATAATGTGCAATAGAGCATCAGAGAGCTCACTCAATCCTTCTGAGGTACACATAGAAGACAGGGTAGAAGGATCTTATTTATTTCATCCTTAATTTTTCTTTCCTCAATTTACCGCTGCTTCATAAAAAGAAAAGCAGAGGTGCTAAGGATGTTTAACAACAGCATTTTATTCTCCTCTAACACATACTGCAAACTCATTGAAAAAGTAAAGCAGACTCCTTGCATTGATATCAAGTAAGGCACTGATTGGATTCCTCATCTCTAAAAAGGTAATTTCTTTTTTTTTTGTAAATTTTCATCAAACAAGTAATTCTTAAGAAGCACAAGTTTTACAACTGGTGATGTGCTAAAAAGACTGATACGCTAACATAGCATGCTCAGGAAACATCTGCTGATGCTTCAAAACAGTCAAAGGGAGAAACTACTTATATACTGGTGATCTTTAAACAATGCTAAACTCCTTCAACTCAGACCAACAGAGTTCAAATACGCCAACAAAGACTTTGGTTTTTCTACTTCACAGAATGCAAATTAGTATCTTTTAGTCTCCTTACTCTGGGACAATGACACTTGCATTATGACAATTTGCACAGACTTCAGACCCTTCCTAACATTTCTTTTGAAGAAGCAACAGTTGAATTTGAAATGTATGAAGTGTTCAAGTGCTTCAAGTCAGTGGTCTATGCTGGCTGCTGAACAATGTGTAAACATTTGCATCTGTTTACTCTCACTTCATATTTGCATATTTTTCCTCAGAAAACCTCAATTTTTACTTGAAAGAAAAAGGAAAGATTGCAGTGAAGGCTTATTATGGCTGACAGAAGAGCAGCCTTCGCTGTTCAGGGTTTGAATTCAGCCAGCAACAAATTCAGGGAACAAGGTTGAACTAACCAGTTTGGTGCCAAAACAACTGTGAGTACCAGATCAGTCTGCAAAGCACAACACAGTCAAAGAAAATAGTGGAAGTACTGAGACCTAACTTGACAGGATTGCTGTGTACAGGAGTTGCTAAAAGGAGCAGCTATGCTCAGAAGCCAAAAAAGCTGAGAAATTCATGGTGAAAATGGAGCACAGGAACCCAGGCAGGCACAGGCGAGTAAGAGACCTGAGAAGAAGCTGGGAGGTGCGCTGTGACACACAGTAACACAGAGAATCGTAACAGCAAGCTCCTAGGCAGAGCTAGCCTAAAACGGGCTTGGCATTGTGCAACAATGGTAAAAATTTCAGTTGTCCTGCTTGGAAGAAAACCTAGGGTTAATGCCAACTATATGCCTTAATCCAGCTAATGATTTTTCTCACACCCTATTCCATATGACATTACAATGCCAATAGGCTCAAGTGAGTTCTCATGGGTAACATGAAACCAAATCTATCAATTCAATTATAATGTGTCTTACCCACTTGTAATCAACAACTTTTGACTAATATCACAAGATAATGTCCATGATGTCTTAGGTGAAGGAATAATACAGGAAGTAGCAGGTAAAATATCCACTTGCATCCACTAGCAAGTGGAAATTATTTTTTATTTCTGAAGAAGTTATTAATGGCAAAAAGTTGCTCACCATTTTGATGTGGGGCAAAAAAGGACAAAATAAAAGGCTAAGAACAAGAAGGAATCAGAGCCATTGGTGTATGAGTGGAACCAGCTTTAATAAGTCAAACACTCCTGAAACAGCAGTGATGACTAGGAATGTTCAAGAAAAGACAAAAGAATAAAGGAGATGGGATATCACTAACATCTAAAGACTATTTTCTAAAGGAAACAACTGAAGTGTTCCAAGTACATTTAAAACACATCTATGTATGATACAAGAAACTGCATTAACACATTTAATGAGATCATCCAGACTGCAAATACTGTATCAACAGTGTTATACATAAATGGTTTGCAAAACAACTTGCTGCTTCTGCTTTCAGAAGAGCGGCCTGTTTGGCAAAAAGTATGTCTTTTTTTCTCCCGATTAAATCAAGTAGTCCAGGGGGAAAAAAA
>VYXH01009043.1:111688-138647 GCA_013397275.1 Burhinus bistriatus
CTACAAATCTTACAAGTTTTGTAGACAAATCTTGTACAGATTTAAACATCTGTGCTCAAAAAAGGTTCTTGTATGTCAGTGAAAAAACACATGTGCACTCAGTAAAATGAAGTATCTCCTTCACAAGTAGAAACTGCTCTGTGGCTGAGAGGCAGTGAAGCATGAAGACTAGAGCACAATTATTATTTCTCACATTCAAGAAGTAGGAGAGGCATACAACATTAGAAGAGAGCAGGTCTGGAGAATACAAAGAGAAATACATTATTTCCCTTAGCATTTAATTAAATTGTAGGTCCCATTACTACAGGATGTTATGAAGGATAAATGGGTTCTAAAAGAGATTAGAGGAACTCACAGAGAACAAACAGGTCTGTCACAGAATATTAAACACAACTGTTAGAATACAGCTGGCTCATGAAGTATCTAGACAGCCGTCTGCTGAAAGCCGGTGTCATGCTCTTGACAAAGGATCACTTTATACATGACCTGTTTGCTAGATCCTTTGCATCTATTCTTTGCTCCAGCTGGAGACAGGACACTAGTCTTGACAGACCTTTGCTCAGATCCAAGAAGAAAGTTCTTAATCCACTGTTCCTTCTACTAAGGCAGGTCCGCAACTACTGACTTACTCATCTTTTAATATTCTAATGTCTCGGTTCAAGAAATGATTAAGATCTTCTAAAGTAGTTACAGTAACACCTATAAGCTCAGAGCTTTATTATAGATTACATTGAAGTTTGAGGCATGTGGACTGCTTCAGATCCATTTAAGAAATTGGAAGCTAATCATTCTATAGTACAAAGGATTTTCTTAAATCTCAGTGGTAAACTTTATAAAAAAACTCAGATGTACATCATTCCCATGGACTACACCTTCTCAGTTCTAACTGGCTAGAATGCCACAGTCTGTAAACTTCCATAATATTTCTCTGTTCTCTTCAAGCTTTAACATGACTCAAAGTTATGGATAAAGAACAGTCAGAACAACACAGAGAAGCTGTAAAAGCTGACTTTCCATCACCTCTGCACTCCTTCAATAACCTTGACGACACTTCTTGCAAATTTGAACAGCCTAAAGGATGTTGATCTCATGATACAGATGGAATTATCACTTGTTTTAGGCAGTATTCCATACTCGACACTGCATGTACACGTTTGCATATAATTTGTTCCAGGATACATGACTAAAAAGAGTTCCATAACGTGATGGCATTAAAAAAAAAATAAATCACATATATAGAACAACAAACCCACACTATTATGTCAGTCTTACGTCAAATGCAATGAACTCATTTTTCAATTTTCCTCATCAAAATTGCATAGATTTGCATTAGTTATTCCGTTAGTCTGTGTCTGTAGCTGGAGCACGTGAAATACAGCAAAGGCCTTGTTCAGGAGATTCTTCTGCTGTGAGGCAGTGTCCTCAAACAGCACCGTTTAAGATAATCCCATTCATGAGTTCCCAAACTCTGTGCAAACATTATTTGAAACCTAAATGTCAATTCATAAAAATAACATCTGATTCACTTAAAAATTCCCCACAACTTAGAGCTTTTATTCTGGTAATCTTTATCTCTTTAAGAAAAAAATCCTAATTTTCATAAGAAATTGAGCCTCCAAAATTAAGAGCAAGAAATCTGGTTATAAAAAATGGGTAGGTTTTTTGGTTTAGGGTTTTTTTTTGCCCCTCCAAGACCCATCATTTGTAGTGCAGCTAGAAATCTTTCCTTTCAGAAAAAGGTGTCTGAGGCAAAATAGCTAACACAGCTTGTCAAAGCGAGAAGAAAAGTAATTTTTACCAACTTCATAGGAAAAGCGCTCTGCTTGCAGAGGAATGCAATTTTCATATTCATTTGCTTTAACTAATGTTAATAAATTGTGAATAATTCAGACTTTGGCATCAACAATAATTGTTTATTAAGCACAACATAGGTTTTGGTTTCCTGCACAGAAATTACATTCCCACTTTTTTTTTTTTGCAAGTCATTTTTTCATTCTGATTTACATTTTTGGTCATGAAAGCATAAGGTAACTAGCTACATTACCTATAGCTGTCCAACTCTTTGTTCATTGACAGCACAAACTAACACAACATGAATATTTAAGCTGCACATACTAATATTTGCTCCAACTAAAGTGAGTAAAAATACTCAGTTATGCACATCCTAAAATACTTTGCCAAACACAGATGTATAAAATACGGTATCAGAAGTCCCAGTATAATTCTTGGAATCCAGTATTTTTGGTAATAAACTGTACTATTATTCTGAAGGGAATTTTATGCAGACAAAGCCGTATTTTACAGCAAAGCACTTTTCATATATGTTAACACACACAGACTCTGATTGAAGAGAGTCTGCAAATGAATCCAAGTTTCCTCAAGTTGTGTTGACAATCTGGATACTTCTTCCAATAGGTTTGGCTCTGATGAGAGAATCTTAAGATGTAACTGAAAATTAAAACAAGCAGTTAGTGAAACAAATACAGATAATAAAAAATTAAAATATCAGTTTCCTCATTCAATTCCAATACTTTGCTTTCAGGAATGTCTCAAGTAACGGAAGGACCCTCTTCCTTCAATTAATTCCCTCCATTTAATGCTGCCTCCCTCTTCTAGTCTTTCACAAGCCAGTTACCCTACATATGTATTAGATGGGATAACATAGCAAAATGTCATAAATATGTTATTGCTTTACTAGATCTTCTGCTGCTGCTTAATCTATCCTAATCACACACTTCTCTAGAGGGTAACTTTCTCCTCTTTCCAACCTGCATCACAACTTCCTCTTTAGGCTAGAAAGGCTAAGTAGATGCCCTGAGGTCAATCAAGATTATTATTTTAATTATCTGTGTTGCATAAAGCAAGGAGAATGATGCCAGCACACTCTATACTGATACAAGGAGATGATGTCTCTCTGTGTAATAAACAGTAACCTTGATAAAGCATAAAGAAAAGAAACCTCTCAATCTTGCAGAAAGGCAATACATTATTACCACTTAATGAATAGAATAGTTATTTTCCTGGCTACAACTTAAATCTAGGAGTCTTGCTAATCTCAGAGCTGTTTTACTTGGAACTTATAACAAAAGATATTGGTGTTCATGTGTCACAGGGTGAGTTTGTATTATGCTACTGTAGTTCAGATCAGGAGTACATTTCTGAGGCAAATTACCTAGCTGTCCCCAATCCTTGAGGAGGATCAAGTTAGAGATCAGTTAAGNGGGCTACAAAGATGATTTGGGGACTGGAACATCTTTCTTATGAGGAAAGGCTGAGGGACTTGGGTCTTTTTAGTCTGGAGAAGAGAAGGCTCAGAGGGGATCTCATCAATGCTTATAACTACTTAAAGGGAGGGTGCCAGGAGGATGGCACCAGGCTTTTTGCAGTGGTGCCCAGTGGTAGGACAAGAGGTAACGGGCACAAACTTGAACATGGGAAGTTCCACCTGAACATGAGGAGGAACTTCTTTGCTGTGAGGGCGGCAGAGCACTGGAACAGGCTGCCCAGAGAAGCGGAGGGGTCTCTGACTCTGGAGACATTCAAAACCTGCCTGGACACCATCCTGTGCAACGTGCTGTAGGTGACCCTGGTCTGGCAGGGGTTTGGACTAGATGATCGCCTGAGCTCCCTTCCAACCCCTGTGATTCTGTAATCTACTCTGCAAGAGCTAAATTTCTTTTGTATGAAACTAAACAGAAAGATGAATTCTAACATCTAATATTGCAACTACTAATCATATCCAGTCCATGGGACCAAACTAATAAAAAGACATGATAAAAAGCCACTGGTGAATGAATATCAAGACCTCAACCCTAAGTGTTTCACTCTACAGATATACTCCTATTCGTCTGCACTACTTGTTCTTGTAGAAGCTGCCCCACGCATTCTATTTAACCTCAACAAAAGGAAAAGAGCAAGTCACATTGGTCCAGCATTGCACTCTACCTTTAAAACCAATCCCTGCAATATTGCTATTAAGAAATATTCAGTTAAATAGACAGTATTACATGTGTCTGAATGTTTATAACAACTTTTTCGTAGTAAACTGTAAATAATTGGTTTCCCACAGTTTCACAAATCAGAGTATCTTGACAAGGTAAGCATTTGTACATCAGAAGGGTTTCTATCTTCTGCAGAACTACCTTCCCTCTAAGAGTAATTGCTACTGTATTTTATCACAATAACTTTCTAACTTACACACACCTGAGAATAACTTCATTAGCTCTGTGATGCTTAACAGTTAAGAGAAGAAAGGCAGCCCACTGATATGGAAAGTAAAAGTCAGGCTTGCACTGCCTTGTGATAAGTCCAACAAAATGCCCATTTTAGTTCCCCACACATTATGCATTGAATTATTTTCTTACTTAAGACAAAACATAGCTTAGCAATTAACAATGATTAAAAAGCTAGGTATGTTACAAAAAACCCCAAACAATTCTAAGTAACAAATACTAGAATAACACCTGTCTGGCATGGTCCTCTTCCAAGTTTTTCTTAACTGTGATCAGATGACTTGTCAAATTACCCAATACAGTCAGTCATTTTAAAAGCACCCCCAACAAAAATAATTTAAGATAATTGTTTGGAGCAGAAAATTGACATCCTTTTACTGGACAACCATCATTTTAAACTGGACTAACAAAAAATTTTATAAGAAAATTGTTACCTTTAAAAATAGTGCAAGGTATGCCTGAGCAAGTTCAAAGTTGCACTTCTTGTTCAGCATCATCCCAATCATTCTCAAAAAGCTTAGCATCACCTCCATTGAGCCACCACCTTCAGGGGCCAAACCCCTTAGCTCTATCTCAATATGAGATGGTCCCAAGCTTTTCAGTAAGTTAAGGGGAGCTGTATCTGTGTTAAAGAGGGATACATTATCAGTAACATTTGCAGAAAGAATCTTACAAATCCTTCATGTGGACAGGTTTATTCCAAAATTCCTAAGCAGTGACTGTATTTTTCAAGTTTCCACTGTCTCTTTTTTTGTTTTCCACAAAATGTCATCCTGCCTTTAATTTACTGTCCCATCACATACCACAAAGAAGTACATCTCTAATAAGACAGTTGCATCTTTTTTGTAAGTTCACCTTGAAAAATACAAGTAACGGATTTGTATCACTTTTTTCCCATTTGCGTCTTTTAAGCTGACCAAATTTTGTTAACAACCACATTAACATTGTCATTTTACATCTCTTGGCAAAAAGAACATATATGCTTGGGAATTTGAGCTGTTACTGCAAATAAATCCTACAAGAGACAGGGTACTACTTTTACTAGGAATCTTTACAGTGTTTACTCTTATTGACATTATGCTAAATCAAGGATCGTCTGGTGCATCTAAGGTAATTATTACTTTTGTTAAGTGAGCTCCTCCTGCTTTTCCTGGGACCTGGGGAGTGGGAAATTTTTCCCTAGTTGAAATACATGCAATTTACAAACTTCTTCCTCCTGTTCATAAATGTTCATCCTCAAGATTTCTACAGTCCTTCCTGATCTTTGAGAATTGCAACCATTTGCTTTAAAAATGCAGAATTAAAATTATGTATGGTTGCAAACACAGCTGTTGCTAAAAACATTTTAAAAATGTCTTCTAATTTTGCTAAGAAGTTGCTAAGAAGAGCAACTTCTTATACTCTTGTATCATGGTAACTAATGGTATCAGGCATTAGCTAATATTCTTAGGTGGTATAAATCTGTTTCCATCTGTATTTGATTCCTATGAAAATTATTAGCTAGTTTTAAATGTAATTGTGATACTGGCATTCTGGGGTGCAGCAAGAAGTGTGTGGCAACCAGGGGGAGGGAGGTTATCCTCCCCCTCTACTCTGCCCTGGTGAGGCCGCATCTGGAGTACTGTGTCCAGTTCTGGGCTCCCCAGTTCAAGAAGGACAGGGAACTGCTGGAAAGGGTACAGCAGAGGGCTACAAAGATGATTTGGGGACTGGAACATCTTTCTTATGAGGAAAGNAAGTTTCAGTGATTCTGTAGCAGCACAAGTTAAACAGGAAAAACAGCAGGTACATTCCACAGGTAATTTAAGTGACTGAATTTCAAAATGAATTGAACGTTAAAAGAAATCCAACAGCTTATTTTTATATAAATTATATCTTCTTAAGTTTTAAATTATAAAGCAATTAATTAAAACTCTAAGTTTACTGAATCTTTAGTGAAGTAGCAGTTGAAAATAGAACTTGCTAGGCAAATTATGTTATTGATGTTTCAGTGAATCACAAGAGTATTCCTTACCAGATCATTACCTTCCCCTCTTACCGTACAAATACCACATAGCACTTTTTATGGGCGAGATCATCACAATCTCCAAAAAAGTCTAATAGTCTTCAGAATGTTACCTTCTTTCTCTATATGGGTTTTAGCCATAAAATAAACTTTAGCCAGAACTGGGTTCCATGCTGCAGGCAAGCTGAAGTGCCAATGGATCTTTGCTCTAGATTGGCTGACTATATACATATATATATACATATCTCTAACTCACTATAGCCTTTGCTACTGTACTATGCGTATTTTTTTCCTTGAACTTGTTATAATTCTGGCAGTAGAAATGAAACGTGTATCAAAATGTTATTAGCATCTACATTTTTAGTGAATGTCTCGTCAACTTACATTCATTAGTGCTCAGGGCTTCTTCAAGACGAATGTAGAAATCTGATTTCTGTGCCAGTACTCCAAGGTTTACTACCTTTGACTAGACCATGAAAGTGTAAGTGAGTGTACATGAATATGCAAACATAGTTTTACATCTCAATTAGATTCTTTTCCTACTGACAGAATGAAAGACTTTAAGAAAGCAAGCATTAATGCAAATGCATTAAAACTGGTACTTTTAAAGTCTTTAGCAATATTTCACTCAGCACGAAAAAGCATTTAAGATTTTCTTGTAAAATACACTAGATAAACACTATTATATTGATTCTTGGTTTTACCTGTGTATCATTTTCTTCCTCTGGAGCAATGTATCGTGGTATAAGACCAGGAACCGTTGGGATGAAGAAAGGGGCTGACTTGGGAATTTTTGGTGGCTCCCTTGGTTTATTTTTTTTCTGTTAATTAGATATTTAATTAAAATCATCATCATCATAGTAAGAACATGTGAGAATTTTGTCACGAGTTTTACTTTTAAAATTCTATGAAAACTGTAAAGACTAACTGAAAAGTAAATATATAGCTAAAATGTTCTACCGCTAAATATGAAGCTACTATTTAGAAGAAAAATAGCCCCTCTCCCAAATCCCAGAAATTGTGAAAAGCACCATATAGCCTTCTATTGCAACACCTTGAAAAATATGTGAAAAATGGGACCAAATTTTGTGATGAGGTAAATGCAGCTCACAGAAGGGCAAATACATCTGGCTGTATACTACTATTTTCTGCACATTCCCTCTTTTTCCAGTTATGGGAACGCCCAACAGGAGGCGTAACCTAGAACAGCTTTACAGGCACTTATTAGCTGCATTGAAATGGAAATACCTGCCTTCAGACAGCTATTTTCCATGTTGCAGAAATAGTAATGGCAAAAGTTATGAAAACAGTTCCTCCTTCTCAAGATTTCTTGAACATCCAAGAGAATGCTTAAGTCTGTTTTATGTTACCGGAGAAATAGCCCTTATTTAACCTCCTTCTTAAAAAACACCATACAAAATCTACAGTAGATAAGCAATAGTGTGCCTAATACCATTACCTTGATAACATCAAGACTGAGGAGATTTTTCCACCTTGATTCTGGTAATGAGGAAAGGGTCACTAGCTGCTCTCCCAGTTGCTCAGGTGAGACATATTCTATCATTTCATCACACATTTCTTCATCTCCTGCCACATCCACATCTTTCAAGAACAGTTATCTTTTATGAACATATATACTTCACATTTATTTTTTAAAAAATCAACACGAGTATTTCTTTTGCAATTTTTGATAAACACATGCATAACAGCTATATATCTGGATGCTAGCACAGAGCTGAAAAGCTACAAAACCGATCTTTATTAACCCTATTAAACATTAAATTTAAATTGCAAACAATGACAGCTAAAATGCGGAATTGGATAAACAAGATTTTAAAGACTCGCAACATTTATCCGCTTTGGCTGAAATGATATAAAAACAATGTATATAAGTCCTAAAGGAAAAACAATGGATTACTTTTAAAATTTTGTTAACTTTTTAAAAATATGTACACAGCAATTTTAGTTCTGAGTTACAAATTTATAAAATCTTTGTATCTAAATATGCACAATATTCACAACCTGTTCACAGGTATGACTGAAGTGGCACATAAAAATTAAGAAAGTCTCCACATTAAAGCACAACATCACAAAACAAAAGATATGCAGTCTGTCATTAGGTTTTCCTCTAGAATTCCTATGTGGTCTTCACCAAACACCTCTACTCTCCCTTCCTTTTTGCAAACTATTACATGGCTGAAACCACAAATACGATAGAAAAATCTAAAACAACAAAGAAATGTAAACCATTAAAAGCTTTAAGCACCTAAACGGGAACTTTACATTTGCTGAAGACAGAAAGTGAATTAAAGCATTCAGCCAGAATCAGTTTACAGGATTAAAACATTCAAAGTTCTTGGATGAAATCCTGTCTCCCTAATTTAAGTATCTAAAATAAGTACGTGCTTAATAAAGCAGCCATCATCAAGTATGTTCCTCGTTCTTTTATGCAGTGAATAGTGAGGCGTGTTTCTCCTCCAAATGGAAATCTACATGTAGGCACTGCTAAACCTGGGCAGACAAGATCTCCATCTAGAGGCCTTCAGAAGCTCAACCACATCTATTATGCATATCAAAAATGCAATTTAGGCCTTTCTTTCACTGGGAGTCTAGCACAGGTACATGACAAGTCAGCCGAACCTAATTCTCTTACCAACAATATACAGCAGGGAAACTACCATGGCATACAAGCAGCCAAAAAAAGTTGGAGGGAAGTGGAACAAAGAACAATCCTCTTCCCACTGCCAAACAGTAATGTTAATCTCAAATGGGCCTCACAGATGTCAAAACGGAAGGTATTTACACAAGCCTGGGATTAAAGAAAGCCTGCAAATGGCACAGATGTTTTTATTACCTACAAAATCTCCTTGAAGATGTGGAGATCAACACAATGTAATTCTTTATGTCTGAATATAGAAACACGACTAGACCTCAGTAAATAATATTAGCATATAAATAAGTATGCCAAAAACGGTAGAAGCAATAGTACAGTTCAGAAAAAGAATGCTAAGACACAATGAGTTTTCACTGAGGAAGCAAACCATCTTCTATTTGAAATATAATACCAAACTGAACAAAAAAATACTCTTTCATCTGAAGATTACCTTGAACAGGGCAGGTGCCAGGGCGTGTCACCATAGAAGGTTCATAATCTGCTGGAAGGGGCCGTAAAGAGACAAGTGAATACAGGGAACGGTTTGACCTGAAAAATAAGAGAAACATTTTAAAAGCAATTTTCAGGAGAATGGGAACAAGTCTTTTAGACATAATTTTTACTGCAGTCTAATATTACTGCACTACGGCAATTCATCCGGTTCTATTCAAGATTAATTTTCCTCATCTACCAGACAAACACGAAATGAAATGTAGCAATATACATCATCTGAAAGTCTGAAACATAAAAGTTAGGTTTAAGTATTATTGCCAAGAACGTTTAATACATATGGGCACTATGAGGTATGATTACGTCAATCATTGACAGTTACTGTATTTACTTGAAATTGCAAACTTGCCTATGTAAAAAGTTTCCTTTGTACTTAATATGTACAATACATTATGCAAATATAAATGACTCATCCTGCTTTCACAGGTTTCAGAGTAATACTCTTAGCAAATTTTCTTGAGGTTTGGAACATGCGCACAAGTCATTCTGGCAAATGATTTCTTCTGTCAATATAAACCAGGGCTAGGTAAAAACTTTTGTCATTATTCACAATGAAGCACTTTTACTTAAGTATAGAAAGGTCTAACAATTGAACACCCCTCAGGCAAAAACTAAAGGCAACAAACATAACCTGAAAGACCATCTATCAAAACAGAAAAAAACCACCAAACCACTTAAAAGGTGTGTTACTGCAGTATTAGACCTAACCAGTCATTTGTTTTAAAGCCGTATCAGGAGGAAATTGAACTAGAACACATTTTACATCTGTGCTGATCCATCATTAATAAACAGAAATAATCACAACTTCCAAATTCTACTCAGAAGTCTCAGACAACGCTGTATACCTGGACAAGAAAAGGCCTTCAGAAGTAACACTATATGAGCACTGATGTTTCAAAAGGGGTAAAAAAAAAACCAGTGGGGTCAAAGAAAAACTTTAGGAATGGCATAACGGGAATTCTTGGGAGTCAGAAACATTTAGAAAAAGAGATTTCATTTAATTACCACAATAAATAACTTAACTGCAAGAGATTCCCAAGATTTATGAATCATGACAACACAGAATACTTGTCTTAATTAGAACCAGAGAAGACAAAAGCCCAGTGACAATACTTTGCAGAACAATGCTCTATTTGTGATAAAGGTGATTAAAAGAATTCTTCCCCATGTGAAATTCTGTGTAGAAACAGATACATTACATACCACAAATAAATTCCAAGATCATCCACATGTGCTGAAGCTAGAAAATCTCCTGTAGGAGACATGGTAAGGCTCACAGCTGCAGAGTCTACCAAAAAACAATCTATGAGGCTAAGAAGAGAAAACACAATAGAGAAATTCTCAGCAAGATGAACTTGTTTATCTATGCATATCTGAATTACAGTACAAATATGACTGAAGCCAAGCATGACACTTGAAGTACGTATACAAACTAGCATATCAGAAGTATTTAAATATGACATAAACTTTGCAAATGAACGGCACTGTGCAACAAACCACTCACCTCTACAGAATTCTCTAAAATCAGCTAAAGGTGGAACATTTATGCCACCTCCTTAGACATCCACATTCTGTGGACAATATGCCTGGGTGTTGAAGGCATTCACTTTTACACTTCCTGCCTAACCACAAAAGTGAGACAATGGAAAGTATAGAATTGCTGAGCTCAAAACATCAACACATTTCGTTCACCATTGTGTCTCAAGTACTCCATCCAAACTATAAACAATTAGCTTGTGCCCTTGATTCCTTAATTTGTCTATGAAAGCTGCACTGAAGAAAGAAAAATTTGCATAATGCCAAGGTTCCTGCTTGTAACTGCCTCTAGACAAACTGGTAATTTTTTTCCCAATTGTCAAAAAGCCCTACATAAAAAACATGCACTAGGAATACTTGCATTATGTAAGGACAGTTAAGCAGCATTCCCAAGTAAAAACAGATGTTCAATAAGTAAATGGTATGAAATCTGTTAAAGTCAGTTGGTATTTTTTGTAACTTACACTTAGTCATCTAAAAACACGTTCTCCATCCTTTTATAAGGACAAGTCTTTAGAATGCACAGTTTATAATTCAGTTCTTCTATTTATGAGCAAATATACCACAGTAGAAGTAAATCAAGCATCTGGCTTTTTATTAAATGCTGTTCTTCATTTTCAATACACTCCTCTGCCTCTAGTTTTGGGAACACCTTTCCTTTAAATTCTGGAAGAACAATTTAACCTAATTGCTTTCAAAAACAGGGTTTGTCATGTACCTGCCTAGATTTCAGCTTGACCAGAATTTCTTGCAGTTACTTAGAGATCAATGCTGTAATTTTTTGTAGGTATATCATTTTGGAAGGGAAAGAGGGTTAGAAAAAGGAAGTCCAAACAGTGTTAATTTCCCTCTCACTTATACTGGAAAGATGACAGTTACTGTCCATTCTGTCCCATTTTTGACTAGTGTCATTCATCATCTAAGAATAGGTCAATTGTTTGCTAAGATTCAACACACTTCTTGTAGTAAAACAAAAACTTTTACAGTATAAAAAATTATTTACCAAACCACATCAACAAAAGTAATCAATCCAAATGAAACCATTCAGTCCCAAGTATGGCCAGAGCTGCATGCTGCGTAGCACTACTTTAAACTACTTAAAAAAAAAAAATACATCTAGCAGATATGCTGCTAAAAGAATGCAGTGGCCGAACGCAAAGTTACTTTTTGGCCTGGTTTTTCTGAGCTCCTGAACCTCTTTTGTGTACTTCTGTACGTCTTGGCCAGATTTCACTCTCGGAGAAGGCTACTAACAGTGGACCACAGAAGAGTATTTCTGGCAGTTGAAAGCATACACGAATGAAAAATGTAACTGAAGTAAAGCCTGACTGTGTTGCTAAAATGAATATAAGTGAGAACAGGCTTCTACTTACAACTGGGGTATTGCATTAAACTCTGAGGCCCCCAGCACAAGACAGACATGAAGTTAGAGCAGGTCCAGGAAAACGATGGGAGGGCTGGAACATGTTTTTTATGAAGAAAGGCTGAGAGAGTTGGGGTTGTCCACCCTGGTGAACAGAAGGCTCCAGGGAGAACTTCTTGTGGCCTGTCAATACTTAAAGGGGCTTATAAGAAAGACTGATAGAGACTTTTTAACAGGATCTGTAGAGACAGGACAAGGGACAATAGTTTTGAACTCTACTGAGAGTAGGTTTAGATTGGATATAAGGAAGAATTTTTTTACAATGAGGGTGGTGAGACACTGGAACAGGTTGACAAGAGAAGTTTTGGACAGCTGGTCACTCAAAGTGTTCAACGTCAGGTTGGACAGGGCTTTCAGTAACCTGATTTAGTGAAAGATGTCCCTGCCCATGGCAGGGGGGTTGGACTAGATCTTTGAAGGTCACTTCTGACTTCAAACCATTCTATGATTCTATGAATACTTCAGCATATCACAAAGCAATTCGCCATAAGCAATCTCTTGCCATTTAGATTATAGTGGTGCTTCCAGACCAAGAACAAATTCACACTCATTCACACTGCATGAAAACTCCAGGTTTCATCATTAGATATTCAGGACATCATTATTCTGTATAGCCAGAAAAAAGCACATATTGCTAGCATCGCACACAAATAAAATACTGGGTACTGAGTTGTTACACCATGTACAACTTTGAATATCACATAGTACAGGCTGGTGACAGATAATCAAGCCAGAAGGCTTTTAGCCACTTAACAGACAGAAAGGAGATTATAATAAATTTCTGCTGTATGTTTTTAAACTGACTCACCATGCAGAGGGAAGGTCCCAAGTCTTAATGGTACAGTCCATTGATGAAGTTATTAGCCAACGACCATCAGGACTGAAAGTCTAAAATAAAATAGTCAATTCAGTGGCACAACTGACAAGTCACTCCCTACAGGAGGTCCTGTTTTACACAGTTCAGTATTAGATTGCTCCCTAAGGCCAGGATGAAATGGTCTGGCCACAAAATAAAACTGACACCACCTTATTGAAAGCAAGAAAAGGACAAAAAGGGAAGCTATTTCAGAACAGGTTTAAATATATGACATAGGATACATCTGGCTGTTAGTAAAAGCACTTCGGTCCTCACTTTTATGTTAATGATGAAAACCATGGAACATCAAAGTGAAGAAATCAAACACTTACTTACTGGCACTCAGAATTAAATCAGAAGCTAAAAACTATTTCAGTGAACACTACAAAGCACTATTACACAAGATGTCAAATAAGGAATTACCAGTACATTGCATAATCTCAGATCTGTTTATACCTTTTATTTACCTGGCTCATCTTTTCTATAGCTACAGTTAAGTGTTGCACAATTTTGCTCCTCAATGTGGTTTTCATTATTCCTAATACTTTATTTTGTTAAACCCAAAATTAGCTTGTTGCAAATTTATAGTAAAATCCCAAAGCACACTAAAAATACATGGCCATTCGAACACTACACATTTTAACTTGAAAACTGACATGGCCAAAACTGCTGTAGAGCTGAACTACAACTTTACTGTTCAGAACTGAACATAAAACTCAGTGACTTTACAGACACAGAGAAATCCACCATCTTTAAAATGAATTATGTCACCTGTTACAGAAAATGAGTTAACAGTTACCATGTCATTAATCCGTCCATGGTGTCCTGAGAATGTCCTGACAATCTTCCTGGTCTCTATATCCAGAACACTTATACTGAAGTCATCAAAGGCAATTCCCAGAATACCACTGTCAAGAATCATTAACACATATGATAGTGAATACTCAGAGACAAAAAATAAAAACAACACCCTAACATCTTTTATTCTGAGATAATCTCAGATAAACAGTATTACATTCCTTCAGTCTAATAAAATGTAGTCATTTGGTTTTGGCAATTAGTAGTCAGTTATATTTCAATGCATCAGAAATTTAAACTTTATTGAAATATTTGGTTGCCATCCTAGACTTACATACTTACAGCAAAACAGTACAAACATGAAATAGCTTCAGTTTCTTACCTGTCTCTGTGAAGCAGAATTCCACTTGGAGAAGAAGAAAGCTCAGTGGAGTAAACTAGATCTTTAGTTTTGAATTTCCAAAATTTAATTAACCCTTCACTACCAGCTGTGATTATCAGCTGGTTTAATCCATCCACTGCTACCCCCCTAATGGCCCCCTCATGTGCTGCAAATCAAGGGAGAAGAAAGTTGTATGTCAGAATTTAAACACAGCATAGAAATCAGCAAAATGCTAAGCAGTAGTCTGTGTGTCTTCGCCTAACTACACTAAATAAGCAGTAAGCACATGACAAACAATTATAAAGCCACCTGACAAGACTGCTCGAATATTAGAAGTTTCTTTAACAGTACAGAAACCAAATTGCTTCCAGATAAGCACCTAGAATACAATCCAAAAGCTGTGAGTAATTGAAGCTGAACATTAGCTTTTATTTCTGCTTTCAGTCTGGAGGTTTTTTTTGAATGTGAGATCTCAGGAACTTTTTGAATCACTTATGGAGCGCCTCCAGGGGGCCTGACCACTCCAAACAAAATTTACAGCTTCAGTTCTGGCACAAAGTCTGGGAGTTTTCCTAGGCTACTTTACACTGCAGTGTAAAGACAAGGCATAGCTCCTCTGGTTTTGGATCAGTTTTATTTCTTAATTTATACCTAGGGCTACTGGCCAGTAACCAACTCATAAAATTCACCCCATTATCAAGCAATGATGTTACTTGGAGACCACTTCATGTTTGCTATGCTAGATGGCTTTTAGAAACCCAGTAAGGTTTAAGGGGTCATCAAGACTCTTTCCTTGTTTCTACAAGGAAAAAATCAGATCACGAGGGCCCTATCATAAATTGCAGACTTACACAGCAACAGCAAACATACGTGAGGATAAATGACATGAAATATATATGTATGCAACCGTTAAAAGGAAAAGTCTGAACACTGTCATTTACATTAAGTCTTAAGTTTGCCGCTGGGTAATTCAAAATAATAGCACGTGCAAAGAACAGGACTTGCTTAGGATTTCAATTGCCCATGCATGTAAAGTATGCTTTCATATTTAAGCAGGGAGCACAAAAAAGATGGGGAAATTTACCTCACAGATAGAACCCTATAACAAGAAGCCAAGTATTGGAAACACGATTATCTCAGAAAGAGCTGAGGCCAGAGGATGTCATTTTAGTGCTAACCATTTTGGTAACTGACAATTCTGTGTTAATTAAAACCAAACATATGCTAACACCAGAGCTGTTAAAACTAGCAAGGATCCTGTCCTTCAGAGTAGGTTTCAAATTACTTCTGATTACAATGCAAGATAGGCCAGTGTAGAGTAATTAGAGAAACTGAAAAGATTCCCAAATTCAACTAAGAAGCTATGTTAAACTTGCTAGATGACAGAACACCAGGTTGTTGCTGTTCTGTTAAGAGTCAGTATTTTAAAAGTGTAACAATTCTTACCTCTTTCTTTCCCATAACACCCTCTGTGAATGCCAGACTGCATGTTATACACATCTACCCGTCCAGTTGACAGCCCAATTACAGCGAAGTTCCCACATGAGGTAATGTCAACTGCCTTCCAAAGACGAAAAAAAAAACCAAACAAACCGTTTATGAAAATAATTCTTTCTAATTAGCAAAGTTGTTAGAACGTATGTAATGTATCAGGAATACAAAATACTAGTCTGTTTTTATTCTTTTAGTTCTTCAAGAAAAACTGCACAGAACAAACATCAGATTACGTCTGAAAAAAGTACAGAGGAGCTCTTAAAATAAACAAATAGTCAACAAGTAATAAATATGGCAGTGCACGCTTATGAAGGATAATGAAATATTGACTTAATGACATCCATCAGAAGTCCCATCTAATAATATCAACACCCTAACCTAAATGACTAACCTGTATAATCAAGACATTCACATATTCAATCCCTAAGATAAAGTCCAAGCATGCCAACTGCATGCCTCTTTCAATGCCTGTATTGCCAATGGCACCCTGCAATAGGTTAAGTTCACGCAGAGTTTAAATAGTAAGAAACAATGGTCTAGATTTATTTGGAAAGATACAGTCCAAAGAATCTAGTAGTTAAAAGAAAACCAGGTTTTTACAACTGAATTGATCTTGTCTACCACTTAACTACTAAGCATAAGGTCAGAAAAAGTTTATCACAAGATACAGTAGTAGTATGAATGCCTAGCACATGAAATACGCCACAGTAACTACTTGTCTTGCAAGCTCTTAAGCCTCAGTAAACATTTACATCTCTTTCATTGAGTGTTAAGACTTTAATTGTGTCCAGCTCAAGTTGTAAAGCATTTTAGAGGGAATATCCTGCCTGCAATTCAGAAACACATTCTTCTGTATTGCCAAAAAAAATTTTCTTCAGCAATCTGCATTCACAGAGCAAGTCTATAATCACAGGCATATAGTCAACCCTAGTTCACTATGATAAATTAAAGGTAAATGCCAACTACCTATCTGAATCAGAAAATAAAATCTGCACTTAACCTGGATGTTCAAGGAAAAAATAGATGCAGCATTTTTCTTAAGACCATATGCATTACAAAACAGCTGGCAGGATGCACTGAGCTGGCAGAAAGCACTCTGCAAAGCAACTAAAACACATGTAGATGGTGGTTTTGCATTTTAAATATTGCTTCTGTACAAATAGAAATAAAAATAGCATAGACTGTAAGGCTGAAGAAACATTATCCTAAATAAACTTACTGTTGCATATATATCAATAGGCTTGTGTTTGCTAAATTCTTCCGGCCTCAGTTTATGAGCTCCCATGGAAGTTTTCTGATAGTTCCAGGTTGTACAAGTAATATACCCTTGATGGCAGGCAACAATACTATCCCAGTCACTCTGATGTGCCACTTCTGCAATGTAACACATACTCCATTTAGAAATAATCATTCTAAAGTCAAATAAGCTCTTCTGATTTCATAAGAAAGAGTACTTTGAAATACCTTTAGTCAGCACAGTTCATATTCAGCGTTCTTGTTGGACAGTCAAAAAGCTACCATTCAGACAAACCACCTGGCAAACTATTGTGCATATGCTAATGTAACTAAAATGCTAACAAAACCACAAGCGTTTTTTTGGTATGTTATGTTTAATGTCTTTGTGTATTTAAGTGTATGCGGATTGAAAAGCATATTTAAACTTCAATGGTTTACACTGCTCAATTTGTACACATTTCCAGCTGAGTCTCTTAACTGTTTCTTCAGCTGCTGAAGCAGCAGAAGCCACTAGATTAACAGCTTAAAGCAGGGTTAAAGAGCTAAGTCTGCTTCACATAGTAAAAGACTTTTCTGCATTTGCAGGAAAATTGTTCCTCAAGAGCTCAGTATCCAAACTTTGTAGCAAAGTGTGATATGTGGAGATCTAAATAATGAGCAAGTTCACATTTTTTATGGAATTTATACATTAAAAAAAATTTGAGAGCTTGAAATTGGTATTTCTAGAACTTCAAAGAATATAACACCCAGATACAAATGGGTTCACTTCACCAAACAAAGACAATATAGCTAAAAAGAAACAACTCTAATTAAATGGTACTTAAATATTTTCTTATGTGTCCAAACACAGTTAAGGTAGTTCTACTACCTTAAAACAATCAGGCAGGTCTAATATTAATTTTAGAAGTGTGTATATACATGCACACACATATTTGCAACAAGCACGTACAGTCTATATCACTGAAGTCTGCAGATATAAATACCATATGTAGTCAAATGGCTACACAAAATTGTCAATCCAAACCTTTCAACATATGAAACAATCAACCATCCTCAGAAGACAAAAGAATAGCTACACTTAAGACAAAAAAGACTTAAAGTCTGAAGAGAAGGTCATTAAAGAAACATGCTCCATTTTGATGAAGTAAAGATAATCACTATTCTGCTTCAAAAAATTAGGTTCACTATTTGCATACTGAATTTTGAATGAACAGAGTAAGAGAAATTTGACTTTGAAAAGTTTCTCAAATAAAGGAACTGAGGAATCAAAAATCAATGACTATAACCAAGATTTCCTCAGATTCTTCATCCCCCCTAACTGCTGCTTCTCCAGCCCAGGATAATATGTACACCAGAAGATTCTGGCTCCCGTGATAGAGATCTTTAAGCCAAGAGTCAGTTAAACATAAAGACATTTGAAATAAAATGCTCTTTTTTGAAATAACAGAAAAGTTTACCAAGTAAAATATCATTTTCAACTGTCACTCAACAGCTCATGAAGGGCCAAAGACTCAATAATCTCATCTTGATACAGCATGGGCTTTCAAAACAGTAGTGTCTTGAGGGTTAAAATGAAGACATGACAAGTTCTGTAATGTATCTCAAAGACTACTGACCTGAAGCGAAGAGTGTAATTGGTGGAAGTGCCATCGTATCATGCTTAAGACCTGTCTTTTTGGATTTCTTTTTGTTAATTGAACCTTAAAAAAAAAAAAAATGTGTCTCAATCTCATGGCTAGATCTGAGAATAATGGTTTAAAAATTATTTTTTACTAAACGTAAAGTTCCTATTAAACTTAGAAAAATTTGGGTTACATTAACACAGCATTGCTGTTACCCAGGGGCTCTGAAGAGCTAAGAACTTTATGTGTAGAGCTCCTGTAAAAATTAATGATGCTGAGCAAATCACTACCCTATTACAGTCACATTTATACTACTCAACCCATTCGTTCCAGGATCTTGTGCTGACATCCTGAGGCAGAGGTCGCCCCATCACAGCTAAAACCATGGTCATACAGACATGACTATATAAGCAATATATAACACCCTTTCAATAAGCAGAGTCAGAAATTTCAAATTTATGCCCAAATGATATATGTAATCAACTAATCTATGTCTGTCTATTAAAATCTATCTAAATACATATCTATCAATATATAGATAGATATTTAAAAATCAGAATTATTTTAGTCTGAGTCTTGCTCTCTGAACTGTACAATAAAGCGTCCCTTAACCACAGCACTGTGTGGAAGATGTGTTTTTTAAATTAAACTCTACATTAAATCAAAGGAACTAAAGTCAAGAAACAAGAATCAGCTAATAATTTAGTCAATTGAATAGAAGGGGAATGGGGTAAAAAGTTGTAATGAGATACAGTGAAATGTCAGCTACTGCTTTATAGATTTTTAATACAAAAATCATGCCGAATGTTTCCCACAGGGAAATAACATACAGGGCCAGGCTATAGAAACTGTGTCTCTTAAGTACAAACACATTTGAGTACACTTTATATACATCAGGAAGGACTGAGTTTGCTGAACAACTGAGGCGAATAGTTTTCATACAAAGGTTGAAAGTGAAAATAAGGCCTACTTAAAGTTGTAGCTCCTGTTTACATAAATGCTTTTCAGGGCTTTTTTTCACCAATATTTGTACCTTCACTGAAATACTTACCATGTCCTAAACTTTTATTGAACTTTTCATGCACTGTTGAAAAAGACTGCAATGTTCCATCTTGACCTGACAAAATATTAGCAAGAGAGCAGTGAAGGGCAAAGATCTACTTCTGTTTACTCAAAAGCTCTCTGAGCAAGAAAAGCAGAAGGTAAGCACTAAGAAACCTTAAAAAACCATATATAAAGTATTTACTTAAAATTCCGGTCCAAGAAAAAAATACAGATACACCATAAGCAGCAGAACTAACAGAGCCTCATCTTCTATGGCCTATATCCCATTCCTACTACTTTGCCCCACACATGATCAGAATGACACCTCTTTTATGGACATCTTCTCCATGTTCAATTCCTCTGTACCCAATCCTTTCTCCACCACAATTAAAACCTTAAATAAATGGTTACATCCTCCAAATACCTCCATAATACTTCCAAAGCTTTCCCATGACCCCATATACTCCCTCACCAACCGCAGTATTCCTTTCTTTATCCTTTGTCTAACCAACACATGCTGTGTTTGATTAAGAACTAGATCGAGGTTAGCCAGTAAGCTAACCCAAACAAAAATGCTAAAAGCTGAGCTGTCCATCTTTCCTGTAAACCAGGACGCTAATGGGACTTCCCTCCTCTACCGAGTGACCAATGTTCACAGAACCGATAGGAATTTAATTGAATAGGGGACAGAAGGCTCAAATTTGAAACTAGCAAACAAGTCCACTTTCCGCGGGAGATATGGACAAGGCAGAACCAGACACTAACAGAAAATGAATTTGCACAATGCATGTAAAATTAAAGGCACTGAGATGACTTTTAAATATTTGAAGAACCACAAAACACTTTTATTACGCCAAACAAGTAAGGAAACAGAAAATTAGTCAAAGTGAACTTAAAGAATCTCAAAGACAATGGAACAATTATAGTATTCAAGCAACCTTTCTTTGCTGCTATGATACAGAATAGGGCAGAATGTATACACTGGGAACTTGGAGAAACGTGAACCAGGATGAAAGCCAGTGACATTGGTGAAATTTTACAAAGCTGATTTGTGGAGATGATTATTCTAAGGAAACCAGTAGCACTGGAAAGGCAGCCCACAGCATTGCTACCTCACCTCTGCTGCACAAAGTTTTACCACTGGTTCAGAAAGGAACGTGGAGTCAGTCTCCTTATTTTGCAGATACACCAGATCTCAAAGCTTGAGACCCTTTTCACTTTAGTGGTTGCCTCTGTGCTCTCTCCATATGTTTCAGTACAGTTAACAAAGCAGTAAACTGCAAAAGCAAATATGAGGATTTGTTAAGCAACTCTTGTTTGTTACTGTGGTTCATGTGGTGTGAGCGGAATTACTGTCAAGTAACTAGTTACTTGAATTCAGTTCCTAGTTGGAAGAGCAGCAAGAGATTTGAGCACAGGTGGGTTTATCACAGTGTATTGCTGTGCTGTATTAGGTGTAATATTCATCAAAATGTGTGTTTTCAAACGTTGCTCATGTAGGCAATTTCATTTCTTCAGAATAATTAAAGATTAGGTGAAAAGTCTCTATTATTCCATTACTGAAGTGTTCTGGGCCACAAAACAGTCTGATCTAGCACTTAATTTCCTAATTTATAGATTTTTAAATACGAGAGTTTCTAAGAAAGGGTAGTCACATGCATTTTTACACTTTTAGATTAGTATCTTGGTAAAAAGTGACCTTGGGAATATGTATTACAGACACACTTGAGCTGTAACAACTTACAAGCAACTCACAAAGCTTGCTCAAACTAGTGGGAAAAGTGGATTGGCTCCTCTAAGTTACTAAACGCATCATACTGCTTATTTTTTCCCTCTCACAACAGAATTTCCCCAGCTGTTACAGGTTTTCATTTAGACCAGCTGATAGTTCCTTAGGAGATAATGAAACAATTTTTAGTCATCAAGTATACAAATCAGGATGACAAAAGCAGCTCCTAAGCTTTTCTGCCCATAAACTACTTCTCAGCCTACCTGCTGATTTACGTTCCTCTAGGGAAACCATGAAACAGTTTGATACAGTAATAAATGATACCCATCCACACTAATCACTTACTATGCTTCATAAATATACATACATAACACAGGAAATAAAATCTATTGTATTAATAAAACAAAGACATCTAGCGCCACATGTTTTCTTTAACTCAGCAGGAAATCATTGAGAGGAATGAGAATGAGAATTCATACCTGCACTAAGAATTTGCTCTCCATTTTGGCCATGGTATCTGATTTTTGTTGGTGGTGCACTATGTCCCATTCGGCTTCTCAATATACGTCCTGTACCACCAGGTCCATCAAAAATCCACACCTGCCTCCCAAGAATATGCAGAAAAACAAAGCTGATAAACATTGCCCTGCCAATAATTACACCTCTTGGCAGTGGAACAGGCTTAGCTGGGAGCTGGTGCAGCAAACTTCACACATTGGCTTTCATCCTTGATCCTAAAACCCTGGAAGTTTCCACCATGGCAGCTAATTGTTTCCTGATGTTCATTCTGTCCCTCCACCAAAGGCTAATGGCATCAGGACACACAGCACAAGGGACTTTTATCATCAGCAACTACTCATGACCCAGAACATTAGAAGAACAGATCAAGATTTAAGGTAGTGCAACAGGATATAAAGCGTGATTCTGGAAAAGTGGATCCAAAGCTTTATTCTTCAAGGCTATCATAAAGTAACAAATGAAGTAATGACATCATTGTAGCAAATACTTAAACTGCCCCACTACAGATAAACTAAGAGCCAGCAACTTCATTAACTTGCATTTTGTTGTATTTGTTTCACGTGAGAACTGCTACTTCAATCCAAACTAAACATTTACAATTTGGAGGACTGTAAGAGGGGAAAAAAAACCAAAAAAACGTAACAGCAGACAGCAGCAGCTATTGTAACTTACCCGTATAGCGTTATCAGCACCATTAGTAATAAGAAGTGGCTCTCCAGGGACAAATGACATACCAGCTATTGCTGTGGAATGGGCATCTTGCATCTGACACATTAGCTTCTTCTCTTCTAGATCCCACAAAGCAATGTGTCCAATAGGGCTCCCAGCTGCCATTACCGGGTGTCCATCTGCTCAAAAAAAAAAAAAAGTTCAGAAGGTTCGCTTATTGACATTCAGCTCATCCTTATTGACTTCTCACATCTTAAAACTGATGCAAGAAAAGGCTACAATCACAAGAAAAAAAATTCTGAAGCTGATTCTAAAAATAAGTTTTAACTGAAATATTCTAGTATTTCAAACAGAAAAGGAACAAACTTCACTGATAATAAAAACAGGATTTTTTTAATATCAGATAACAACAAATATATCTAAATCTGATGCTAGAGGTTGAAAGCACAAGAGATATTGTACCTATACCATTTTCAAAAGTTACTCTATACCCCACATTCTTCCTCAAACTTATTAGTCTTCAACTTCAGGATGTGATAACTAAATTATCACCACTCTAGAAGTTATCAGTCTTTTTTATAAACCCTCTGAAGTTTTTGGCTCAACAGCTAGCAAAAATAAAGCCCGGAAGTTGATTACATGTTTATTCAATCGTTCTAAGCAATAATTAAATCTCAATTCACGGAATTTCTAATTTTGTTCTATTTGCTCTATCCTGTCTAATATTACAGAGATAAACACATCATACTAAGTTCTAAAAACATACTACAAATAATATGATAGGTTTTAAAACTTATCATATTAAGATAAAATTCCACTGAATATCCTGCATAATTGGTAACTAATCTTTTTGCTCTAACAAAAGAAAAAGACAGCTTCCAATTTGCAACTACATACATCATAGATAACTAAACCAGACAGGTCTAGGGTTTTCGTTCTGGGTAAAGCCTCAGAGATAATGGCAATTTGCCAAGTTCATTTTAATTTAAATGAAGAGCACTTTACTCAAAGACTAAAATAAGTACATGAGTTTAAAACAAACAGGTTATATTTACACTATATTTCCTAACCATAAAGACAAGAAGAGAGAGAGATTACAGAAAGTCTGAAAGCTACACGTTCAAGCAGACAACGGAAGTTATTTCATATTAACATTTTGAGTTTAATGGCTGACACAAAGAGGCACTCTTTCTACTTCCCACAAGTCTTTCCACAAGTCTCTCCATTTTTCCTCAACAGGGTCTCCATCAATCTATATTCTGTTAAGATTTGCAAGTTTGTCTATCCAAATGAGATATCAGATTCAGTATCAACAGTATCCTCTGTAGGCACGATCAACATTGAAGTAACTAGCTTTAGTAATCAGCACATGCTTGTTAGATCAAAAAAAAGCTGTGAATATAAACGGTGTTCCCCAGTAACACCCATTCAATAGTCAACTATTAACATTGTAAATTTTTTTTTGGAGGGGGAAGACACTACTGAAAAGCAGGTTTGGATACTAACACTACAGTGTACTGACTACTCGGCACTAACTCTGATAACTGTGTACTGTGTTAGCTCTTGGCACATTGTGAACTCCTTTGAAAAAAGAGTACTGTATGTCACACAACGTGCACTGAGTCAGTACACAAGCAAATGCTACAAAACAGCCACTATGATGAAGATGTGTGATTTCCCTTGCTTACTGGTAACTTTTCTAGATTATCTGCAGCCTTTGAAAACTAAAACTCTCAGCCCAAATTTTGATTCTGAAATGCTTTATCAACACATATTTACCTACCTTCCACTTAGCATTTTTAGTGAAAATACGTATGAAATCACTAAAGCTAAGACTTACCTGTACGAAAAGATATTGCTGTGATAGGACCCCAGTCTTGTTGAAATTTCATCAGCGTCTCATCAAACTTAATATTATGTACAATGATATGACCAGATACAAGACCAACTGCAACAACATCGACTGCTGGAGCCTGCAAAAAAAGTTGAACACCAAATGAAATGAAAAAGGAAAAGTTTGTTGCTACACTACTAATACCAATATGTACAAGACAATGTATCTAAGTCCAGGACAAATAGTAAAGAAACAAATAAGGCATCTTGCATGAGATCCATCTATATTACCTTAGCACATGACTAACATCTGATAAATCTAAACAAAAAATGAGTGATGTTAAGATTTTGCACTTAGTGTCCATTGGATGAAATCATTCTGTTTCCAAAAGCTTTGAAAAACACCTCACTTCAAGTTTTCAGTAGTTCTGGTAGACCATTATACACCTTGCCACACACCTCCATATTTACAATTTTATCCAGGACAACTGCGGACCATTTTCAAAGCTGTCATCAATGTTACCAAGAGACTTTAATTAACTTAATTAACTCTAAAAAAATAGAGCAAATACAATTAAAAAATCTTTTCTTGAATCAGCAAAATCTACACTTCATTAACCTCCAAAGCAAAACAGATTTTGCAAAAAGCTACCAGTATAACTGAAGTTACGATACACATGCATCTTGCAAACAAACTGTTTCTGTGAATTTGTTATATTATTCAGAGAATAAAATTACAGACATGAGGAACACAAAAGAGCTAAGACACTAAATGCAACAGAACTAGGACTAGAGGAAGGACACATAATAAGCCTTCAAGTTTACCTCTCTTCAATGTCTGAAATGCTCAAGAGAGGGTTATTAAAATTACCTCAGAGAACACACATAATCTTTATTGCTGTAATTTTAAACAACAATATTTTGCCTGGTATTCCTGACCAGTTATGTAAGAAAATAAGATAACAAAAATACTAACTTGTTCAAGAGTTGTGACTCCTAAATGCCATCCTGGAAATGAGTATAAGAGTTTGCTGGAAAACAAACAAACAAAAAACATAAATCAATTAACCCTTGGGGATTTTCCACAACAAAATGGATGCTTTATATGCACTTACACAGAAAAGTACATCAGCTTTCTGCCCTTATAAATCAGTTAAAAGGAAAAAACCCTGTGATACTAATAAGCAAGGTTAAGAATAAAACTTATGGTTAATTTTTATTGAAAAAGTTAGTATCATGCATTCGTACTGCAAAGGTGACATAATTACATAACATGAAAAGGGCCAGCTGCTCCCCATGCACTTCTGCTATGACCACACCTCCTCAGAGTTTTTAACATCAACATAAAAAGCCAGTGTTGGTCCAACTTCTAATAAAAAATCCTTCACTTGCAGAGTAACTTCCCTAAATGAAGACACTAACGCATATTACAAGCACACCCCATCTTGTTTCCTTCAGCAATGGTAACAGACAAAATGTGAAGCAGGACAATAAGGCAGTCATGCAGTACTTATTAAGGGTGAAATTATGAAGACAGTATTTAAGAACAGACATAATCAAAAAAACTATTCCTTCACCACAGACTGCTAGCAGCCATGTGTTACCACCTCCCACTTTCCTCGCTTGCCAGAGACCATCACACTTTCCCCTTAGTTCTTCCAATTTATTTTTTTGTTTACTTGTGCCCATAACTATCGACAAAATAATCTACGTAAGGAACAAACATACCGCTTAACACAGCAACACTGTTAAAAGAGCAGTGACAGTCCGTAAGTTTTTACACAATTAAAAGAGAAACTAAGGAAGACTTTTTGTCATCTAGGATGTATCGCATCTCAGATGCTGTGACAGGCATTGAAGACACATAGAAGTACCATAAGTAGAAACATCAAATTTTCTGTATTTTTAGGTTATTCCTATTTCCTGATTTATATAGCACGTATGGCACCTCCAAAACTTTAGAATACGAATCAAAAAAATTAGCAGTGGTATCACTGAAAGTATACAGTAGTTGTAAGAATAAAACACTGAACTATGCAAGCTGACTTAACACCTATTTGCAGTATGTACATTAACAGGCAGGGAAGTTCACTGTAGCTATAACTTTCACAAGCTAGGAAAGCAGCTGATTGTGGTGGGCATGAAATACCATTATAGACAGTGCTGTACTGGGACATGCTCAGAGACAACTACATGTCTACACATCTCTTACTTGAGTATAAGGATCAAATGCTAGTAATTACCTTCACACTACCTGCCAGCACTTCCACAACCACCAAAAAATTTAGCTTGGAAGAAGGGAGGCAGAAGGCCTGAACATGCATTTACTATTAATTATTTTCATGGGAAAGCTATGTGTTCCAAGAAATAAAAAAAAAAAAAAACCACAACAAAACAAAAACAACGTAATTATAAAAA
>VYXH01009044.1:0-51501 GCA_013397275.1 Burhinus bistriatus
CTTCCAACCGCTGTGATTCTGTGGATTTGTATAGCATGAGATTGTTCCCATACGAGTCGTAAAGTTCTGCCTTCTTCCCCTTTTTGTCCACTTTACCACCCCTGCCATTGGCAGCAACGAATTAGGTCATACTTGCAAAGAGACTGTCATGAGAAGGCATCAGTGTCCTTGTTTAGCTATGCAAGCAGAATTCAAATTTGCGAAGTACAGCATGTTGATAATTTCTGTGTTGCACAGAAATACTATTTGAGGCTTCCATCTTTATGTAATTTAAGATTACATCTATCCATGCCTGCCAGTATGCTGATTGCTAATATTTGCAAATAGAGGCTTGAGAGTTTCCATTAAGTAATCTGAATCTTGGCAAAGTATCTTCTTGAATTGCATGGGAATCCAACTGTTCATTTCAGAGGAAATGTGGCAATTTTGAAACCTTACCCATTCCAACATGGAACAAAATGTTTAAAAAACCCAGTATTTTGTACTTACAAAAATTCTTAAGACATGCTTTGGTTTTGATTTATTAGGTATATATTTTAGAGTATTCTCCAGAAGACCAGATTTCATTTCAAAGTCACATGAAAAATATTCAAAAGTTTGTTCTGAAAGATCCAGTCATCACACAGACCTTATCAAGAAGAGTATTTTCATTCTCTGTAAACAATACTTTTGTGAAAACTGAAGTTTTTTAAAACTATTTTTTAGTCATTCCCTTAAACCCCTGTATTTTAAACAGATGCTAAGGCAACTAAAACTTGTTTTAAATAAGATATTTTAAACTTCAAACACATTTTTTATCTCCAAACAAAATCCCAAGAGTACTCACAGTAACACGTTCCTTTAAGTGGATTTCCCTGATACCTATTTTCGACTTCACACCTAAAAAGAATACATATTTTTCAATAAATGGATTTTTTTCCATTCTATTTATTCCCAGCCACTAAAAATTAGAAAACACCACCTGTGCTGATAACGGTACACAGTTAAAAATAAAAGATGCATGTCTGAGCTATAATGGGCTGCTGAAGAAATGTCATGATCCCTGCATGTCAAACTAGTATGCAGTAAAAATGAAATATAAAATTCTGGACATTAACTTTTGCATCCACTTGGAATGCATTTATTAGCCCTTCATAATGCACGGAACTGGATTGCTACAGTCAAAACCTAAAGTTTCCATTTACATTTATGGCTATTCCAGGATGTAGTCCTATAAACGTTTATTCATGTGAGCAACACTTTAAAAATAAACCTGGCAATGAAATAATTTGGAATGAAATTATTTCCACTAACAGTATACTAAGAGCATTTCTGTTATGTTACAGAGAAACCTCCAGCAAATTTGTTGCTCTAAAACCGCTCCACTAAAACGCCTGAATATCAAAGTCTTATTTCAGATATATTTACACTCCTCCAGAACAGTGTCAGAGTGCGCAGACAGTAAAAACCTACCAATTAAAAAGAAACTATTGAGGGATAAAGCAAAGTGGTAAGTATAGTTTGGGGGGTGGGGGCATTATTTTTTCACCCCATCCCTTCTGCATGTCATTCTTAGCTGAAATGTTCTTAAAAACAGAAATCTTCAGGAAATCATTTCACGTTATCCCCCCAGGGAAAGCATGGCTGGCTGCACCATCAATGAAGTTAGTCAACTGTCAGCAGGAAGGGATGAGCAGAGACATCATAAATACAATCATTAAGAAATGTAGGGGTTCCACGCTGGTACGTGCATGGCCTTTTAATTTCAAATAACAAAGTGAAATGAACTCACAGTTGACACTCGTCTCCTTTTATTCCCTTGGTAGTGCAGAAACATTTCCCTGTGTTTGTGTTGCAGACAGACGCGTGGCCATTGCACTTGCAAGCTGTTGAGCAGAGGGGGAAAAAAAGATGCAATGTTGAATGAAGCAAGAGAAACAGATTTGATAGCAATTAAGTTCTTTAGTTGCCAAACTGAGATACATCAACAATTAAAGTACATACGAAAACCCATTTGGTACTCTTTAGTTTCTTTGTGATACAGAAGGCAGACAAAAATAGAACCGTGCGTCAAAACGGAGTGAGTGTGGGCTCCAGGATTGATGTTTTGTATGAAATCATGATCAGACTGTGCTTTTTAGCCTCAAAAATTTATTTAACTTCCTCTCTTGTTCTTAGATAGCAATAGGGATAAAATAACTGGTAGGGAAAAGACAATATTTGGAATAGTTCTGGGCTTGCTAACACATTTCAGTCAAACTCAAAACTCCTGAGAAGACGACCTATTTTTGCAAATAAAGCAGAGGTCATGGTGCTTTAGGGCTTTTTCTAGAAATAAATAGACCTTTGAGAAAATAATGTCATTATCAACAATGTCAGTGCATCTGCAGTGAAAAACAGCTGATGCTAAGAATACAATGTCCGTGCTGTAAGTGGTTTGGGGCACATGCCCCAATATAGTTTAGAATAGCTTTGGCCTGGTCTCACAAGCTGAATGCCACTAGAGTCATGGTTGAAGCACATCAGGCATGCCCCTAGACTACATCAGATTTGGGGCATGCCCGAAACAGACCAGTTCAAATACTCCTAGCCTGCTTGAGATGCAAACCAAGGTATGACAGTAGGGACATACAGAAGATCTGCTTCAAAAGAAGGCTCCCAATTCAAATTAAAATGCTAACATTGACACACTTTGAGACCTTTATTCATAAAGAAGTAAAGGAGATACACGCAAAAAAAAACCCAAAACCCAAACAACCACAAAACCAACACAAGCAGTTGTCTTTGAAGTAACATTCCCTGTAACTAGAAGAATGGATACAGTAACTTCTACTGGAAGGTGGGTGCCTTTTAGAAGTTGTTCTACCAATGAACTGGAAGGTGCACTCACCTGGAGCTGTGTGTGGGAGAGTGTACAATGTAAGAAGGGAAAAAGCACACAGAGAAGATCCCTCATTTGCAGTCCCCGAGCTTGCTGGAAATAGTATGCTTTAAAGGCTGGTGCCTCCTCGTTAAGAAGACATATGCCTTCTCATTAAGAAGGCATGCGCCCCTCAACATACCAGCAGATTCTTAGATATGAAGTCCCCATCCTGAATATTCTTGCCAACCTTGGACCTTATTTTATGAATCCTTTTGATGTCTCCTTTATATTGGCATGTAATGGAAGCTATATTGTATCAGGGACACTTAATTGTGCTTCTCAGATGTGGATGACTGGTTTCCTAGCAGCAACACGGAACAAAATATGAATAAGCATAAACGCCTATTGTGGGAACACAAGTAGACTGAATGAAGATTTGACAAAATAATTGTATTCTGTGAAGCAAACACACTTCTTACTAATGGCACTTTAAAAAAGTATAACTCTTAATACTATTGAGAATGCCTTGCACTGCCTTCCTTATGCTTTGCAGAAGGTAAGCAAAGTGAAATTCAATCAATATTCAACACTAACACACATAAAAATTAGGAGAAATTTCAAATTTCATGTTGTTTAGATGCAGATCACAGTATCTTGAGCGCTAACATTCACGCTTCCTCATCCTGCTCTTTAGCCACATGCTTATCAAGAAGACTGAACACTCAAACATCTTTATTTAAAACAACAGAGTCTTATTTACTTATCCATTTTCCTATGAGCCCCATAACTGCAGATTATTCACTAAAGGACTGGAACATGCACAAAGAAGAGAAATTTTCTCATGGCTTTTCAGAATACTATGAAGTTTGGAAACAAACTATTGACAAAACGTATGAGACACCCATGCCAGAGTCTAAAATTTCCCTCCAGAGTCTGATGCTAGAGCAAAAAGCCAAAAACTACTGGAAATAGCTTTTTGACTGTGAAGCATGGTAACAGTCTGATGATGAACCACCTCGCAGCAAGTCTCCTTCCACCTTCTTCATAAATCATGGGTCACAGACTGATTCAGAGACGGTCATGGGGATGTCCACTCCTCTTCCTACATTTGTCATGGTCGAGCTTCCCAATGGCAAATGCATCACCCACCTGCCCAACACCATTTTTCCATGCCAAGTGCTTTAGCCGTCCTCCAAGGCCCTGTGCAGCCCTGGGAAGGGGGAGCAGGCAGGACCATGGCACCAGCAGCTCATCGTGGGCCACCAGCAAATGCTCCACAGAGGCATTCAGAAGCGCTGCCGCAGCAGCAATCTGATTTCAGGCATAATAGCACCTTCCGTTCTCTTGCAAATAACTTTCTTATCTACCGCTAGCATATTTTCATGTGAAACTTTAATCAGAAAATTCAAAAAATCCTGAATGCAGAGAAAGCACCTTGCAGCTATTTTTACATTTGATGTGCTGCATTTCCTGCCCTTCCCGATTAACACTTCTCTATGTTGGAGACTTCCTAAAAGCAACCGCTGAGGAGTGATTTACCTACCATTTAGTTATTATCTGCCCAGCTCCGCAAACACCAATGCCTATGATGATATGCAAACAATTCTTTCAGAGAAATAATTGCAGTTTGTCAAAAACACAAGCGATATAGCAGTGTTCACCTGCCCTGGTGGCACAGAGCAGCAAGAAAAGGCATCTTATTCCATCCACTCTTTTTATTTCTCCCTGGCTTCTGAACCCCATCACTACCACGTCCAGCTCTGCATAGCCTCACCTGTTTAAAAGGTAACCACAACCCTAATCCTGTCACTCAAACTTTTGATGGCTTAACAGAATGGGAAATACTAAACACCAACATTTTTTCCAGCACTGAATATTTGCTATTTTGAGGATATTTATGGTCCCCATGCTGCTGGGGCCACTGGGCTAATGCTGCAGATCTGCATGTCAAAGTACAAGGACTCACACTAGGTACTAAGTGTGAAAATGCAGAGATGCTTGTGCATCAGGATGAAGTGTACCAACAACCATCTCCAGCACAGATGTGACCGTGGGCTCTAAAAGTGGCACACAAAATTGCACATAAATGCACAAAAAGAGTGGAATCAGCACATGATTAACAGGAAAGGAAAGGGGGACCATGGCTCAGAGGAGGGAAAAAGCAGGAGCTGGCTCTTGCCCATCAGCCAAGTCTTATCTGAAGAATTCTGCTTCGGAAACCTTTTCACGAAGCAAAAATTACTAATGGCCAGCAGTTGCTCTGGCTGCATCAGGGTGATTTCCTCTTGCTTTCCCTCTTCCGATCCACCTCGGTCTTTCTGCCCAGCTTCCTGCCTCCCTCATTCTTTCGCCTTCACAGTAAATAGCGTTAAATCACAGTAAATTAGAAACCTGGGCCCAAAGCACTTGAGAGCAAAGCACTTTTGACATGAGCTACTAGTTTGATCAGATAACAAATGAATGCTGTTCCACAGTCTCTCAACACATTTTCTAATTTCTTTTTCAGGCATCTGGATGACTTTAGTCTATCATTCATTATCTCCACAACAAACTATTTTTGGAGAAACCTCATGTGAAAGAATCCAAAGTAACTTACTCACAATTTCCACACGCATAGAAAAGCGACATATATCAAAAGGCACGTTGTGATCCAGTGATTAAACCTGAATGCTCAGAGTAGAATTACACATTTTCTCAGGCAAACTCAGTCTCAATTTATTAATTCCTGCACTTCAAATTATCTTCACACGAAATGAGTTTCAGGATATCAGCAGTATTTAATCTCGCAGATAATGTTCTGAAATAAAGTGTCAGAGATGCGCCTTATCCTTTGTACCTGTGCCGTTGTGCTGTCTGTTGTAATTTGACATCCCAGCTAGTGCAACACCCTTTTTTCTAGGTAAAGCAGCCTTGTTCCTGTCTGTGATCTTTTCACACCCTTCCTTGAATCCATCTGCTGGGAGGTTCTTCTTCATAGCCTCAAACATCACCTAATTGTTCTTGCTTTAGGAAACAGGACATTTGCGCTCCAGCTACTGACTCTCATCTTCATCCAAAAGGTTGATGTTACTTCCAGTAAACATACTAAATGATTTCCCAAGTATTTTCTACTGGATTGTCTCCACAGAAGGAGCAACTCAAAGTCTTCAATATCCCCTCATTAATCACCGTTACTTGTTTCTTCTGGGATGCCTACAAATTACCCACACTCATTTCATGGAAGTACTGATACTACTCCGACACCAAACAATGTTATTTGTATTCTACCTTTTCCATCACTGTATCTAATGATATCACTCCACCTAAATATACTCCATCAAAGTTCTTCGGAGCTAGAAGCACCTTCCCTTACATCTGCATATCACCTAGCACAGCTGGATTCTGGTTTACAACTGGTGTCCCCATGCTACACTACAAAACTTGCAGCAACTCAGAGTAATGTTGCAAGGTTCAAGGTCAAAACTTCAAATCTCACTTGTTCATTTCTCAGTATTACCTGTATTGGTCCTTTAAGAAAGATTTTTTTCCCAGTTTGTTAACTAGACCTTGCACAACCGAAAAACGTTCTTTGTGCCAAAGAGTCCCAAAGCACTTTACAAACTTTTACAATTTTAACAGGGATCACCTAATCCTCAACTGAAATCCAGCCAACTCCTCAGTGAAACATGGCAAGCCTTTTATGAAGCAGACAATTATAACAATAAAAGCACAACACGTTAACCAAACGTAATGGAAGGTGGAATTTAGATAAGCAGAAATTTGTTCAAGACATTGGGATTCCCACTGTTTCTTTTCAAAACGGGATCACCAAATACTAAAGTGAACCCATTTTTCACTGTGGTCATTTAAAGTTTACAAAGGAGGGTAAAAAAAAAATCATCTTTATCTTGTGCAATGAAAGTCAAATAATTTCACTGAGCAGTTTCTGTATCTTTGATTTGAAGAAACAAGGATTGTGCTTTGCTTGCAGAAAATAATAATAAAAAAAAGTATTATCAGGATATAATTTCAGTTAAGATAGCAGAGGAATGAGTAAAGAGCAAAAAACATCAAAGTCTTCAGCAGAGGAGAATTTAAGGCATTACTTACGCTGACATGTTCCTCCATTAGTAGGATCACCGTAGTAGCCCGAGATACAAGTTTCACAGTGTTTGCCAGTTGTCAGATTTTCACACTTCTCACAGATGCTTTCATTTACACACTTACTGTGCCCATTACACTGGCAGGCTGAAAAAAACAGAAAAGAATGAGTATTTGCACTCAAATACAGTGCTTCACATAGAGCCCCAGAAGCCTGCGCTCTGCAGAGGCTGAAAGAAACTATTTCATGCACCTTCCGAAGAGGTTCTTGCAGACTTGCTAGCGATACATGAAGTCAAAGAGAGGTGTGTATTGAAAACCTGAAATTTAAAGCAATACATGGAAAACTGAAGTCTAAAACACTATGTGCATATTGGACAGACAGGACCGGAAGCAGCTGGTGGGAGAGATTTACAAGAGGGAATGGGAAGAAAGGGTTTAGCAGCAATCCAAGTAATTTTATTCTATATGTATGGAGTCAAACCCATTATTTCAGAATCACCCTGAGCATTACTAACAGTTAAATCACCCTTCAAAGAAAGAACTGCCTTTCTTTCAAACAACCTTAAAACGAGTAAATAAACAAAAGTTAAAAACTCGGTAAATATTTTTAGGGAAAGAAAAATTTCAGTAGAGTAATGCACAGATAAGTTTTCATGCTGCAAATCTCTGCAGCTTACGTGCAGATACCTGCACAACTCCTTCCATCTCAAAATGCGTTACTTCTTGTTTGTGTTCCAAGCTCTTTTCCTCCCTCCATTAACAGGAAGGAAGACAGACATCGCTACAGTCTTAAAAAGCCTCTCCCCTTGCATTTTACCATTGCTACCGTTGAAATATTTGAACAATTAAATGTTGCTCATTTACCTGGACACTGAATAAAGGACCAATTATAGTTGTTCTCCACAGGACACATGCTGACATTAAGGATGGGCTCCAAGCTGTGTTTCCCTGTTGCAGACGGGGCTGGCATCTTGACCGGACCTCTGTAGGAGCCTTCAATGCACTTCCCCTTGCCAGTGTTGCTCGGATCCGTGCACCAGCCACAGCCGGGCTGCTCCAAACAGTGAGCACACGTGCAATAGCCTGAACAGTTTTCAGCTATAAAAAAAAACCCCAAACATCAAATTGTGGAATAAATCACTGTCCCAAAACACAGGTAACAATGAATGCAGAAACCCTTCTATGTTTTTTGTGACCTTAAGCATTTATCCTGCCAAATCTGTAAATATTTATTCTGATATTCAGAGTAACACATGTATATGTACATTCATTCCTACCAGTATATTTATTCTAGAATCTAAGATAACTATTAACACAAAGACTGAATTACTCAGTGAGTTATGAAACAACGCAATACACACAAAGTTCTTCTAAACATTAAACACCACCCACTAAAACCAGAGGTTAATGTTCCCAACTACAAAAGATCTCCAATTGATTTACAACGGATCAGATTATAAAATAAGCCATCCGGAAGTAAAGGCTAAAAACCAGTTTGTTTACTCACTTTGAGTCTCTTTTTACCACACGTTTCAATATCACACACTACTATTTCAAGTATTTATCTGAGCCAGAAAGCTCAGAGCGCCACATGCAGATCCCCTGGGCCCAGCAATCAACTAAATCAGGGGAAAAAAAAAAAAACAACAAACATCGCCACCCTTTAACTGTTCCTTTCTCAAATGGGATCGCATTTCAGGGGTGACAAACTCTTTTTACCTAGGAAAGTTTTTCTATTCCTTTCCAAATACCATCTTAAAAAAAAAATTTGTAAATTGTCAGTGTCCTAGGATGAGCGGGCTTTCTACCTTGATGTTTAAATTGACAGTATTTGCCTTTTTTAAATAAAAAGTAGTAGAAAAACACTGTTTTCCATTATTTCAGCTTACTCATCTCCTGCCTGATGCTTCCTCCAATTTTTGACTTCTGGCAATACAGGAAGTTCACACTCATGTTTGACAGTTACCCAAAACTAATTTTCTCCATCTCTTAATTTGCAACACTGAGCTACCCAGCTTATTCTCATCAGCTTCCAAAAGTTCCTGGAGCAACTGAAGCAACTCAAACTGCCTAACTTCCCTCCTGGAGAACACAGGCACTCCTCTGTCTCTGCTATCCTGAGAGACCTGGCTTTCCTGGCTCCCCTGCTCATGATCAGCTCCTGAAGAATTCAGCATAAATAAAAATAATTTCTAAAGCTGTTCAACCACTTTTTAAATTTCTAGAATATTTCCCCACAGTTTGAAAACAGAAAGTAATATTCCAAAGCACCATAAATCTTTTGCAGTTTGCTCACATCTACCTAAAAGGGGGGAAAAAAAAAAATAATTTAAAGTAAGATAGAAATTCCTACTGTGGGCTATATGCAGACAACACTTCAGAGTAAAACAGTCATGTAAATCCTAATGGGGATTTGATACAGATAATCTAATATTAAATTACAGGGCTCCATATACGAATAAAAGAGATACAGAAGAGATACAAGAAAAGTTAATCACATGAAATTATGTAACAATTGGAAGGATAGGAATTCAAATAATGAAAAAAGTCTCGCCATTGGAAAAAAAAAAGTGGAGATTTCATCATCTCACTTGAAAGCCTTCACTCTCTGCCATTTAGTGTAATTGATAGTTCCCATAACCAGGACCTAATTCTGCGATGCTTTACATGATGATGCAGGACGGAGCTGCACACACTAAGCTCCTGGGGTCAGGCACTCCTTATTTTTGAAAATCCCCTGGACAGTATGACCGACGTGCAGAGTTTGATGTCTTTTGCTAGCAAATGTCTCCAAATACAAGACCCCAGCCCACCGTCAAGACGCAGAGGCAATTAACTCACGTGGACAACTGCTCATGGTGTACCACTCCATGCACTGCCCGTAGGGGAAAGAGGCCACGTAAGCGTTTGAGTCCACGCACTGTTTCATGTTGCTGCACCACATGCACTCAGAGCTGCCACTCGTGCACTCCCCACACATCGTCCGCAGGGCGCAGGGTGTGCGGCACTGCTTGGCACTGTGGTTTGCTGTGGACAGGAGGACAAGAGTCAGCTTTCTTCCAAAAAGATACAGGTAACGAGCCCAGAGATTGAAAGACAGAAGATAAAAAGCCCTGTCTATTATTCAGGTTGAACAACAGTTCAGTACCACAGGCTTGAAACACTTTGTGGTGTGGTGTTGGTGGATGGAGCTGGAGATACCTTATACCACAGTGAATATGAGAAACGCAGTAAGTAGTGCAAAATCATTCCTCTTACTATGTATCCTCCATGAGTGTTAACACTGTTTAAGGTGGACAGAAAACAATTTAAACAGTGTTATGAACGTGGTCTTCATCTCTCTGCAGGTCTGTTGATGTGTTCCTCAACTCTTCTCTCAGTTGACGTGTTGGGAAGGCACCCCACGTTTTATGTGAGCACACTGGGACATGTTTTAAGTTATGGGATCAGTTCCACACATAAAATGAGTATCAAAAGCAGAACTAACTCAGGAGTTTCCGGTGTGAGCCAGTGCTTTATCATCTGTTTAAAGTGACTCTTCTCAGACCACAAAAAACAAGTTAGAGTTTAAACCAACTCAAAGTGCTGCAAGTTAAAATATACAAAATTTCGAGTTCAGGTTCCACATTCATGATCTGCATCCTGCACTTCGACAAAGAATGATTTAAAGTGGTGTAGCTTACTTCAAAATTTTATGTAAACAGCCAATTTTCTTAAAACTTAAAGAGGCACTAATTGGTATTCAGAAATAATCAGCTATAATGGAGAGTTAACAGAACAAGCTATTTTACAAGATACACAGTTCCAACAAAGCTAGAAGAGTTTTCCCAAAAGCAAAGAGCTTCTTTTTCAAAGTTCTCATATCTCCAAAGCGTCTTGCCCAATTAATTTCAAACTTTGATAAAATCCTCCTCTGGCTACAGAGAAGGGGAGGGGAGAAAGGGAAGTTCAATGGGAAAGTAGCTTTAATTTTATTTTATTTTTTTAAACAGGAGATTGCTCCATACCGTAATTAACCTAAATGTCACATTCAGGTATGCAATTTAGAGAAAAATAATTAAACTATAATGTACTTCAAGCATTTTACAGTTAACAGCATAAATGTAGAGCTATTTTTAAAATTTCCAATTCCTGTATGAAATCACGACACATGACACTTTTTCAGGACCACTTTTCTTTGGCAAAGTCATGATGCAGCTAGTTCTAAACATAATGAATGGGATCTTCTTTATTCTCTAGGAAATATAAATACGTATTAGTCAATCTGCTCTTCATGAGACACAAGCTAGATATTGTTACCTGGCCTTTCACAGACACTGCCGTTGACTTCATTGATACATGTTGCTGCCTTCAGTCCCTGCTGGAAAGGTTCGGCCAAATAACCACAAAACCCAGCATCGCTTGGTTCATCGGGGAGCCACTGGAGCAGGGTGTTGGTGAAGGGAGACATGTCTTCCCAGCACCAATAGGACACGTTGATTTTCCTCAGTCCAACCCACGGAGTCAAAGTTTTGGGCTAGAAAGAAAGGAAAATGTTAGATTTAATACCCATTTTTTTTTACCTTAGGTATTAAAAGAAAATACACATCACCATATAATGCTCATAACAACTTCACCAGGTTCGGTGTCGCAAAAATGTAATAAGGAAAATACTTGTTTCTCAGTGGTATTGGAATTAAAGGCCACAGAGATAGAGAAATCCTTCAGGACACACCGATTTTTATTCCCCCCCACCCCAACTACATTTCTAGTTATCTAAACCAGGAGAACAAGGCAAACATTCATGCTGGCTGATTATGAAATTAACTGCAAGTTACTCTTTATATGTTTGTGATTCCTATAAATGGTTAGACACAGGAAAATAAAATTCTGGAGCTACAGTTTGACATGAGGAAGATAACTAGCACTCCCCTATATAATTTAAATGATACAAGCTACCTAACTCCACAGTCCGGCTAGGAGACCTCTGCTGTTTAAGACTGTGTATATATGGATGGGTGGAGAGACAGAGCAGGTCAAATCTAAATTAGTATCGCTAGCAATAAAATTCTCAATAGGAAAAACCCATAATGCAACCATTTCTACTAGCAATTTAATTTTTGGCACACTTTTATTTAGAGGAGGGGCACTGTAACTGTACTGGTACAGTATGTTATTTTAATGTTAAAATCTTTTCTCCATCAGAGTGCTTTGGTGGCTCCGCTGTTCTAGGAAAGCTTTAGACCACACATCTTCCATTACTGCTATATATAACCATTACCTACCTCAAACTGATTTTATGCACTCTTAAACCTTAGAGCTGCAACTTCTAACAGCAACAGGGTTACATAGCACTATGTGCCAACACCAACATGTTTTCTTCTTATTATAAAACATCTATACACAGCTTATTTAAAAAAGGTGTAACTGCAAAGTACAGCCTCCCCCAGCACAGCAGCAGCCTGTTGTTGAATGGCAAAAGTTCAAGTACCAGACATGGGTTGGCTCTTTAGCAAAGGCATTTCCCCACATTAGAAGCACTCAATACTAATATCCACTAAAAAGGGCCAATAGTCTCCTTAGATTTCTAAGGCTCATTTTTTAAAGGACACTGTAAACGAAAAAAATTAATTTTATTCTCCCCAGTGTAAGCATTCAAACACTATGAGGGAAGGGTTGCCATGTGTCTTTAAGAATTTACACTACGCAGCTACTGGGATATCCATAAACACCTGGAGCTGGAAGAACCACATACTTTTACAACATCGCAGGCTTGGCTTCCCCTCTTGCAAAAGATTCAACAAACTATCTTGCTTGAATTGCACCTTACCTTTTCTTGGCTAAATTGAATCCTCTCTAAAACCCCATAATTGTTGAAATGCCACTTTAAAATTACAAAGGGAATCAAAGCAGGGAACATTTTCCTTTCAATACGGGTATATTTCTCTTTAGCATTGAAGTACATTCTCCTCTGAAAAGCTGCAATCCTACTACCTCCAGCCTCATTCTTCATATATATAAAACTCTTCCTGATTGCCAGCCCTGCCCACAGTGGCCTCTGGGACCCAAGAGGAGTTACTCTGATGTGCCATCAAGCCACAGCGGCTCTGCAGCCTAAACCAGGATTTCAGCAAAGCAGCACAGCATCGTTCTTTCTTAGGGCTTTAGCACCACCTACATAACCTGCCCTGAATACCTCTGCGCTTCTGCCAGGGACTGGAAAAAGAATATATATTTATTTTATTGATGCATGAAGAGGGACAGATTCCAATTCACTTCTCACTGGCTCTGACAGAAAAGCACCTGCCACTAAATCAAACATAAATAACTCCAAATAAGCCGAACAGCTCAGTGGAATAAGAAGCCGACATTTTAAACAGCCGCTTTTCTGAACAGAATAAATAACTTTAAATGCTTTACATTAAACAGCTCCGGTGCCCCAAAGGGACCTTTATTTATAAAATATTGTGTACAAGTCACAAGAGGACTCCTGCTGCAGTCATGTATCCCACAAGAGAAATGTGCGTGTGATTTCATTATAGAAAGCGATACCTTTGAGGCACCGTGTATGTTTGTATTTATCTTTCCCATTTACATTCCCTACAATTTCACTTCAAAAGCACCCATAGGGTATGTTGAATTTCAAAAGAAAAATCAGCCCTTTTCAGTTAAGAGGCATGCCTATTCTTTACAAAGCATACAATACCACAGCAAGGACTCTTCCACAGTCAGAGCTTAATTACTCAAGGGACATGAAAGAGAAGCACTCACCGAAGACTGCATCTTCTGCAGCTCTTTTAGAACAAATTCTACCTTTTTCTGGGTCGTGAGGGAAGCCAGCAAAGCACCGTTGGACCTGCAGGACAGTTTGGCGTGATCATAGTTCTCCTTCGCATTTGTAATTTTCAAGCAGGAGTTGCCAACCAAATGCCAGTTTGTTCCGCAGATATTTTCTAGTGTCGAAAAAAGAAAGTAAAACCAGAGATGCAAGCAACCTTCACAATGTTCAAAGTAGTGAAAGACCTCTTCCACCAAAATAAAACCTACAGCCTCATCCCAAACCAGCATGACTTATCCACATGCTCAAAAGTATCCATGTATAAAATATAGGAGGAAAAGAAAAGCTGTTTAGACGAGCTGAAGCACAACACTACCATTTAGTTATCTGCAGTAGGCAGTCAAAGAACTTATCACAATGTCAAATAGTAAAACCATCGTAGAAGAAAGAGTAAAGGAAAGCAAATGAGTATCTTGCTGATGGCTTAAAGACACTTATTCAACTGGACTTGTTAGGATACCTTTCGACAGAAAAGGGTTGCTGTGCTAATCCTATCCACAGCACTGAACTTCCAGGATTAATCCTTGTTTCACCTTGAGCACAGCCATAGCCACCACTGAAAAACTCCTGGGGGAATTATTTCCCCCACTCATAACTACCCTTACAAAAAATCCCGATGGACATTTTCAGTGTGAATTTCTGTAGACCTGATGTCTAGCTCCAATACCTTGGTTTAGATTTATCTAACAGATTGAAAAGCTCTCAAGTGTCAGTTTTTCAGATGGGCTTTTTACACATATCATCAAGTCACCCCCTTTTCTGCAACAAATTAAACAGACCAAGCTCTTTATCTATCTCATTAAAAGATGTTTTTCTCACTGTCATGGCTCTTCTCCAAAGTCTTTTCATTTTTTTCACTCTTCCAGACTAGCACAATGCCAGAACCAGACACATCCAGACCTATCAGAGTTACTAGGGGAAGGCTGTCCATGGCCACTTAAAGCTTCTGTTGGTGTTGTTTTTTCCCTTTCTCTGTATTTTATTAACTGCAAATATCAGTCACTGAAGATGCTGTATTTCTCTGCCAGTCACTGGGAAAAATACCCACATTACTACAAGGGGACTAATAATCAACTCTTATGAGCTCCCACTGGAAACACTCTAATAAGAGAATTTTCCTTACACACTTTAGGTGTTATTTGCCTAATTTGTTCAGTATGTGCCATTACACTTTTGCACAATTCTAGTTTCTGAATTAAATAGCATGCATTATTAAATCTAATACCTTCCAGAAGCTTATTATATCAACAGTACTGCTTTTATCAAATGAAAAGAGAGAGATGAAATACAGCCTAATAATTACACAAATGATCATACTTCTCTTCAGACAATTGGGACTGAAAAATATTCCATCAAACTTTCTGAATTCACTAGAAATAAAGTTTCATACCAAAGCTAGTATGATTAAACAACATTATTTACTCCAGCTTAACACTAAAAGATCACAGACAATAGGGTTAAAAAAAACAAAACCAAACCAAGCAAACAAAAACCACAAAAAAACCAAACAAACCCACAAAAAGCAAACAAACAACAAAACCCACAAAAACAAACAAACAACAAAACCCCAAACCCACAAAAAACAAACAACCCCCGACCCTGCGGGAATTTGTTTTTTTTTCTTACAAATACAACCACTACCTACCCGGTAGAGCAATGCACTCCTGATTCCTAGGTTCCCACTGGCAGTTTTGGTCCATGGCACAGCTTTTACAACTTGTCTTTTTGTTACAGTAATAGGCAGGGTTATCCTTAGGACAATTGTCATATAGAGTAATAGGAACCTAAAATAAATTGCACAGGTGAGGCATTTTCCCATCCAACCAATGTCGGTTTACAACAGCCATAATGACTACCAGACTAAACTTCACAGTTCAGACCTACATAGCAACCTATAGAGTCAAAAGTTGTGACACTGAACATAGACTGTACTGTGTATTCAATATATTCCCCCAGGCCACCATCTGACACATTTTCCTTACCAGAGCTTCTACAAAAGGATTAGGGGTTTGGGTTTTTTTGGTTTTGTTTTTTTTTTTTTTTTTTTTTTTTTTTTTTTTTTTTCTCTAGGGAAGGCTCTATTGATAACAAACCCAAATGGCTACGTGTCTTCCTGAGTTATCCCACCCCCTCTTCCCCTGCCCTTAGGCATCCTCCTAACTTAAGTGAGGAGTCCCATGAAAAGCCCTTGGACCACCTTGAAAAAAAATTCAGGCATCTTAGCAGCTCAGAGCTACACAAGCACTGGAAATAACAAAACAACAGGGGTCATAACACTGACAGATGAAGGCATCTGGACATTAAATTTAGCCTTTGAAATATCAAAACTACAGAAGTATTAGAGAGACTTTACCTGTTCCTCTGTGCAGTTGTTATGCATTGAGATACACTGGTCAGTGCACCATTGACAGTTGTTTGTATTTGCTGTACAGCTATAGCAGTCTGTAATCTGATCACATTTTTCATTGTCTACAACTATTAAAGAAAAAAACCTGCATGACCAAAAACAGGCATTTCCTGACAGAGCTCTAAGAACTTGATTATATATAGCAAAAGATATAACCAAACAGTAGTGCCTGTAGATCTTCTGTTATCGACTACTTAGTAAATCAGATACTTTTATGTGATTGAATTGATAGAAAATTGCATTCATTTGCAGCATCATTTTTAGTGCCCAAGGATCTGTAAAACACACCACCAGAAAATGCACCAAGACATGGAAGCGCATGAACTAAGACTGGGCATGCATGTTCAGTCAATGCCCATACAAATGATGCCAGAGGACATTTCACAAGGACAGTGAAAATCTCCCACCGCAGGCCCATTTTGCTGTAAGCCTGACCTTCAATTATGTGGAGCATTTTCATGCAAAGCTTGAACTTTCCACTTCATCTTTCCAATTGCTTATCGCCTGTGTTTGTGAAAATTTATTGTACATTGAGAGCCCATCAAAGCTATGTCCCTTTATATCAATTTCTTTTAAATAATTAAAGGCTGCCATCTATTACAGAATCAAGGTTTGTATAATTCAATTCAGAGCAACAAATGCATTGGGATAAAGTGTTGAAAAGTTGTTTAAGAATTATCATAAGGGAGAAAACAGGAATCAGACCTTAAAACAAACGTTCTTTTTGTATGTCCCTATCCATGTAACACTGTAGAAGGAGAAGTAAAGTAACTTTTCTTAAAACACTCTTCCTGCTATCTGTCTTGAAGAGCACAAGGTAACGCCTGTGAAGGATCCCCCTCCCCATGCCCTGTGGTGCTCATTAGATAATTGCTGGCTCTCACAAGGTCAGTGCTTGGAGCAAACATCTACAGAGCAATGGTCCAGGCCTGATTCCTGACTGGTGATGTCTGTTTGGGATAGGAAAGTTAAGTACAAGCAGTACAGTGTGGGGACGGGCAATAAAAAAAAATAATCTAATGTGCAAGCAGCTTCAGGGGGAAGGAAAAAGGAGAGGTGGAAACATTTCCAAGCCGCTGCAGCCACTTAGGCAGCGGAAGGTCTCCCAAGGCACATATAGAAGCAAAACTACAGTGCCCCCATCTTAAACTTGATCTGATAATGGCATACAACTAACACAAGACAGAATTTGGAAAAGATGACGACCCTACACACCTTTTGGAAAAGGAAACGGAAAGAACGTGACACATACCTGGCTTGGGAGGACAGTCTTCAAAGACCTTTTGCTGCTGCACTACCGTCGCCATTTCCCAGGGGACACAGTGAGGAGGGCTGGCAGCCCACACACATCTGACACCAGGACCTGCTCGCAAGCAGGCCGTTTCGTTGTCAAAAGCTTCACATCTCTCAGGTGTGTACTTCAGTATGTCACTCAGGAGGAGGCTGTTGAAGCCTCCAAATACATACATGGTGCTAGACAAAATGTAAGGAAAGATATAAATATTTGTGCCTATGTTTATAGGCCATGCCGTGCTGCAAGTCAACGTGATTCAAGGTGTGAGCAAGGTATTTTATTACGTTCCAGCACATATAAATCCAAATAAACAGCTCCTGGTTAAGGAAGGCACTACAGAAAAGGTCTGTCAACTTCCACTGTTTCAGAGAAGCCAGAGAATCTCAACAGATGGGTATTGAGACAGAGTCAAACCATTCTGAGGTCATGGACCAAACTTCCCCCTCAGCCAAAACTCTGGGTGACACCTGATCAACACGACTATACATAAAATGCTGCAAAAATGTGGGATCCTCCTGTAAAGAACAGCGGCGAGAAAGAGGAAGGCTAAAAATCAGGGAGATGGGATTGCAGCATTAAACCAGCGTTCAGAAACTGTGAAAAAAACAATTCAGTGTTGTCACATCTTGCTACACCACTGTGACAAAACCACAGCCATTTTCGTGGCTGTTAGCAACTGAGCAAAGAGTCACTGTGTCAACTAAAAAAAAAACCAAAACAAAAAACCCAAAACAAAATAATATGGGGGGGGGGGGGTGGGGGGGGGTAGGGGGGGCAGGGTGTTTCAGGGTGACCTTCTTTCATATCACAACTGCTTCAGGCAGAACATCAAATTCCATTAGTTACACAAAAATGTCACCCAAAACATGCTGTGCCTCCATGATTGTAAATGTACCTTAAAAAAAGACAGTGAAGAAGGGTCAATGCAACTGAATAAAAATTTTGGTTGAATAGTAAGTATTTTAATATGATTTTCATCCTATTTTAGGAAAGAACTAGAGCATAGGCTTAATAGCCCTTCATGGGAGCAAACGCACAGCTGGTATTCAGTATACATCGAAAGGACTACATAGTGACCGAGATTTTAGAGACAAAAAAAGGTATCTAGAAGCACACCTTCCTTTTAAAGGCAGTGACAGTTATCTGCCTGGCTGAAACTGAGCTTTAAATAATATTACTCATTTACAGAAAGTATCCTCAAAGGATAAAGGAACCAGAACGAAAGACTCCTAAGAAATATCATTTCTGAAACTTGGTTCTGCAGACTCAAATATGATAACAGCTGTTCACCTGAAAGCACAGATATTATTACAGTGATGTAATGCTTAACAGCAGAAAACCCACCTATGATTTCACCTAAATACTGTACATCACGTGAATGTTAAATAAAGACAAGCCACACAGAATAAGCTATGTAAACTGAAACATGGACAAATTTAGAAACCATGAGGGAAAGTATGATTTAGAGGTAAGAGTTGTCAGTGCAGCTAAATAAGAAATAGAAGTATGAAATAAAATTACGAAATTATGAAAATTACGAAATTAAGAAAGAGAAATATGTACATACAAAAATAAGAAAAAGGAATAGCAATATGTTAAAAATCAAATTTTTGAAAGAAATAAGTGAGCTGAGACAGTTTAGTCCAGTGAAGGAGGGCTGATAGGGACAGGTGGACACTGAAGATACCACAAGAGTCTGAGAAGTTTGAAAGGTTTGCCACAGATCCTCAGCCCTCTGGTCTCAGTGTTACTGATCTACACGTATACATTTATTGAGGTATGAAAAACGCCAATGCCCCCTCCGCTTGTTTGTAACCTTACCTGTTGTACAGCACAGCAGAATGTCCAAACCTGTTCACATCATGATGGAGACCCGGGCGAGGAAGAACAGACCACCGATCGCAAGCTAGGATTAAGGAAAGTTCATTTCAGAAAAGTTCCTCACTATAATTAATGATTCAACTTAAGCAGCACATTTCTTCCTGAAAGATCCCAAAGTACTTTAATAACTATAGAGAGACCATTCAGCCCAACAGGACAGTTCATGGAAGAGCTGCGCTATCTTCTTTTGCAAGACTTAAGACTTAGTCTTCACACTAGCTACATGGTATGACAAAAAAGGAAAAGAAGGATGTAATAGCTCTGCTCCATCATCTAAACAGTTCATGAAAAAGGAAAGTTGCAGGGCATTGTGTTGAAGGGGTTATTAGCTTTTTGGCAATCATATGTAATTAAATGGCGGTGGCTTGAGTTGCTTCTTCTCCATTACTACTGGAATTTTTCACTGCATAACAAGTTCAGGTTTTATCTGTTTATACGTGAATTATTTCCAGTTTTGCCCCAAACCAGTATCACTGAGAACAGACTTATCGTCTCCTTTTTTCTTCCATTGCAATTATGTTCCTAGAGGGTAGATATCCATGTTTTTAAAAATATTTTTCACTCATCATAGCTTAAGGTTTTGTGGTTGTTTTTCTCTTTTAATATAATGTGAGATTATTCCATCTTTTTCTATTAGCATAACATTTATAAGTTCTGCTTCATTTTTTACTTGGTTTCTCAGGTAATTTCTTCCTTTAGGCAGCACGAAGAAAAATAACCTAAGAAACATATAACCCACTGAGCAATCAAAGGAACAAAAGCAGGAAAAGTCAGTCCAATTCAAATCACTTAAACTTCGCAGAGTGAATGGGATCACCTTGGGGCCTAACAACCCAAAGGCAGTTGTATGCAATTTATGCAATTAAGACAGAAAAGGTAATCTGCTGTGAAGATCTACAGAGCCCTCAAATACTCCCAGATTCTTTAATACAAGATACCACTGTTATGCCATGGACTGAACCTCAAAAAAAAAAAAAGCTCCAACCCCCAAACTAGTATGTAGATACACTGACAGGGCAAAGAAAGACCTTATTAATTATTTTACCAAATTTAATCGGAGAATTGTTGGGTAGAACAACTGATCCTAACCTCTGCTCCAGCAGAAACTTTTGTTCAAGAGTACTGACAAATACAAGACATAGGATCCAGTTGTTTGGATTTAATAATTTGATAAATTGTGATTTTGAAGTTTATTTTCAAACATTATTGGCTCAATTTTCAAAGAATTTAACTTAGCTCAGCTTTACTCCTGAGACAAGCATGCATGGTTCCAATTTTTAATAAGACTTCAGCAAAATTAGACAGCAATTTGCAATTTTTTATCCATCAAGTTGTGAGCTATGTGAGGCCAAGAAACATATTTTTCTAGATTAGTAGAAGGCCATGAATGTTTTACTTTCTAAGCTTCTTTCCCATCTTTAACTGAAGATCAAGTATCGGAAAAAATGAATAATTCTGAAACTACAAAGAAACTTCTCCTTCCTAACTTAAAAGTTAAGCCGAGCCTAAAACTTACAATGCATAGGATTTATTAAATATACTATTCAAAAAGAACATGTATACTATGGAAACATCCAGCCTTTTTCTATGTTTGTCATCAGAACTGAATGTTTGATGGGGTAAATAGAAGAGTTTTAATTTCTCTCCTGTGGGGAGAAAAGATCGGTATATGAGTATAGCCTTTACATGAATATTTCATGCTGAGTTTTAAAAAAACCCATAAAGTTAAACTTATTTAGAAATTAAAAAGAATGGTTACTTAAACCCACAGTAACTGCATTTTGAGACAATCTGCCTGTGAAGTTTCCACTCGTGTTTTAGACACGTCCCATACACAAGGGATGTGACCCTTTGGAAAGCACAACCCTTGCCTTTGCACTCGTGGAGATGAATGCATAGCAATGGAAGGGCTGCAACTCACACGTGGCTCCTTTGCTGCTATGAATTGTTGAGAGGACGAGGTAAAGGATTCAAGCGAGGCATTTGTCCACCCAAAGATAAAACTGCTGCAGAGTAGGGAAGTCTTCTACAGAGGCCAGAGAGACCAATTTTGGGGACAGAAGTGCTAACTTGTCATTGTAGTGTGCAGAATATAGGGAAAACACCGTGAGACTGCTCTACCCAAGTGCTCACCCAACCTGAACATCAACACAATCCAAAAGCTTGTCCTGAGAAACAACAAGAAATGCACATGCACACAGACAGCTTGGCTGTTATCCTGAAACCCTCCAAAACTCAGCATTACCTGGACTGTTTGGATTGAATAAGCCCCACCTGGTCAAGTGGAAGATAAAAGGATAAGAAGCATTAATGCATTCTCAGATCTACCTAATCTGCTAAACCTCCAGAGAATCCCAGCACACATCTCAGTGACATCTGTTTGCATCCTACACACACACCATAAAAAAGATAATACGTCCTCACAACACTCAACGCATGTGGTCTCATTACTTACAAATGTGAGAAAAGAAAACCAGAAAAAATTGACAAGGTAAATAAAATGAGTTACTGCAGAACTAAGTTGTAATCACAAAGGTTAAAGAGAAGGCCTGTTTTTGAAGCCTTTATTTTAGACTGCATTTTAATGGCATTTTTCGCCAGTCTTCCAACCATCACTATGATCACTAAGCTATCACCTTCATCAACAAGATGTTAAAAATGAACAAATTAGCCAGATGCTCCCTACTTTTATAATATCCTCAGATAGCCAATTACTAAGCCTCTCCTCCAAAGGCACTCAGTATCAATTGACCTTGCTGCCTGGTTTTCTCCTGGGAAGCTTAAGCCTTAGTAGCATCAAGGGATAGATAAGAAACATATAAGCAGGTTTATATTAAAGATGTGATAGCCATATCCATCTATGGTGGCATGGCCACAACAGTCTTTGATATTTACAGTACTTCCTCACAGTGTACGGGCTCATTCCAATGGAGATCAACATGAACATGATAAATATAATTACTGCACAGGTCATGCATAAAGAACCACCCAGTAGGTGTTTCTGCTGTGACACTAACAATCAGTATTCCTCATAGTGCTCCTGGGCCAATGGGATAAGGTAAATCATGCAAAGAAAGGTGCCCTGCCATGAAAAGAAAAGAAAACATGATCTTTATTTTCTGAAAACAAGCTGTTCTTTCCAGTCTGAGAGTCTCTGTCCTAAGGAATGAAGGTAGAACCAGAAGCACCAGAACACCTCTCATTCCTGTCAGGTGAAGGGCAATCAATGCAAGCTGTAATTCTCAGTGTAAAACTGGTAAGGACTGGGAAAGTTAACTACAACACTTACTTCATGTAACAGGAACCTGCCTGTTAACTAAACTGAATCAAAATGAACATAATTATGGGCATATTTTTTCAAATCAATGCAACTTGTATTTTACATCTGATAGACAGTTCAATGGGTCAGGGAAGATAGCAAAATGTAGCAAGAAAAAAATCAATCACTATTGCTATCAAAGTTTTAAAAAATTACTCTGTCCATGACTGTCAAAATACCTTGTTTTAATTCTTCAAAGAAAAACTCAAAATAACGGTAGTTAGGAGCACAAAATAAATTCCACAGGGATATGATTTGAAATCACGGGAAGCAGAAGGGAATGATCCCTGTAACAGAGAGCAAAATAGCACAAGGATGCCAAACCCAGCTGCTGAATGTAATCCATTTGCTTGCATATTCCTTTCACAAACCTGGAGTGACATCTCAGTGGACAGTCACTCCAAGAAATCAGGTTTACATGATTATTTCAGGGAATCAATCACGAGAGCCCACATTTAAGGAATTCTTAGAGCAGAAGGTAGAATGTGGTATGAGTACAGAATGGTGTTTTTCTCCAGCATGAATTATCTGGATGTGCGTGCACCTTCTTTTATGTAATTTCATCTCTTTCTTTTCTTCTTAAATGCATAATCTCTGGACTCCAAATTCACAAATAAATGCTGCCCTCTTCTGGCTATTCAAACTCATCAAAATCCAATCCTTCCAAATAAAATCTAATTTCATTGTTAAATAGTGCTTAGGGGGATATTTATGCTTATAAAGTGTACATATAAACAAACTCACATTACAAACAGCACACCCAAACAAGTCAGCCAGCCTGCAGTTAAAACAAGAGCCTGCAACACGCAAGCTTCAGCAGTGTCCAGTGCTTGTAACTGTCCTAACAGCCTGCATTTTTGATAAATTATAGATTAAAACACACTCAAAATATCAAGATAGCTTTATGGCTGAGATGGTAGAACAATATGCTTTCTGTTGAAGAAATAATTTTTAATGCCCAAGGTTGTGTATAAACTGTTGACCAAGTAATTGTTGCTGTGTTTGCTTACAAATCTCTGCACCAGCTCATTTGCTTGGTAATGTGTAGCAAGCTAAACAAGCCTCTCCTGATTACACATTCTTCTGCAGTATCCTTAGTGGCATTTGGTATAATATACCCAGCATGTAAATTAGTCTTCTTGAAGACAGCTCTTTTTGAATACCCAAGTTTTTTTTTAATTATTATTTCTGCAAGAACTTACCGATATCATATGCCATAAAATCTGAAGAAAAGCACTTCGCGCCGTGGCTCATGGAGGTGTCATTGTGTGTATTTCCTCCAAACACCAGCATGGTTCCGCTCACTATCACAGCCGTGTGCAAATAGCGAAAAAATCTACTGTCTTTAAGAATAGTCCTTCAGAAGTAAAAATACATGTATTAATGAAACTGATTAGTACCTGGCAAAGACAAAACAATACAGAAATTCAAGCTGAAGGAGGTTTTGGGGTGCAGGGAGGCGTGGGGGTATAGTATGAAAGTACTTTGCCTATTGAGATATTTAACAACTTCCTTTCCAGACTCTTCAATTCTTCCTGTAATTACATTTTCTCTTCTTCCCATCTGCTTGTCAATTTATAGGAGAAATATATCTATGAAAGTATCTTTCCAAACCTATGGATCTTAAAATCATCAATTCCTTCCCTAAGGATTATCAAGTTTTCACATTTACTGGGCTTTTGAGCATAGTCAGCTAAACTTGCTGATACAGACACTGCCTGGAAGGACTCCAACATTTTATAGTAACTCTAATTTTATAGTAACCTAAAGAATTCTTTCAAACTGGGCATCATCTCTGGCTCAAAACTAACAAACCTATTTTAAGGAAATCTATGCAGCTGCCAATAACACAGCCCTGCAGTTTAGTACCTACAAAACTCAACACCTCATCTGTGACTAAATCATGGGAAGCATTAATCATACTTGCCACTGACCTCACCTTTAATCAGCATGATTAACGACACTGCACACAAAGGGTCACCCTTTGCAGAATCTCCCTACTATTTTGAGAGGATGGGATTGAGGGGAAAACCCTGATGCAGCCACAACTGTGTTGCAGGCAGCGGTGTCACTGTTTGCAGGCTGTCACAGCAGCAGTTCTGCAGAACAGCAGCACCCCGAATGCAGCTTGCACTGAAGCCCAGACTTTCACAACAAAATATTCAGCAAATAGTACATCAAGACCTGGACCAGGGACCTGCTCTTAATGCACGAGCCGGGGTATCACAGCGCACAGATGCTTTCTGAGCATTACTCTGTCCCTGCCAGGGGTACATACAGCGTTCGACTGTGAAGCTGCCGGTTGAAACACCACAGGGAACATGGGGAGAAACACACTTGCCAAAATAAAAATCAGGGGAGTGCTTTTTTTCTCTTCCAAGAAAACACAAGAGGGAGAGAGGGGCGAAATTACCAAAAAAAAAACCAAAAAAAGAAGTCAGCGATGCCAAAAAAATACAGATAAGGATGAGCAGACACTCCTACATGCCTCGCTGCAAGGCAACTGCTCACATGCTCTGACAGTCCTCTCAAGACTGACAAAATCAACGTGACTAAAGGAAGTTGGTGCTGCAGTAGTTTGGAAGAATATTGTCACACTTTTGACATTTTCCGCCTATTCAGCCAGATTTGCCTGCTCCATGGCTGAACTGGAGGATCAAATGAATCAAAAGAGGAAGCGTGGTTATGACTGCATGTACAACGGAGCAGGAAGGAAGGTTTTTGGAAATTAGTCACTAGTTACTTTACTCATCACTACAGACTCATGAACGGTTGTTGCACAAATATAAGCTATTTTAAACTCTCAAAAAAAGGCAATACGGTGACTCAAATTTACATGTGTTAATTCAAAAGACAGTCTCCTTTTTGTCAGGAGCCTTTAGAAACAACTTTAAGAAAAACACAAAATTGAGGGAAATTTATTTCACCTCTATAGCTCAAAGTTACGAAGTTTTGCTATAGCATTTAAATAAAACTCACCTTTGGGCAGAAACAAATCACAGAAGATTTCAGCTTAAGAAATGAACGTTTCAAGCAGTTACAGAGCCAGAAGAAAATGGGGTTATAATAGAAATTCTTTCGCAGTCTTAACTGCAGAATGAATTATCACTCACTTGACTGCAGTAACTGCACTCATATGCACAGTCTGTACTGCTGGCAAAAAAATCCCATCAAATATTTTTCTTTTCAGCTTTAATACAACAATAGATTAAAATGGATTTCTTGGCTCGTTCACAGTCTTGATTATATGTGATTATATGATTCTCTATTCAAAGGGACATAAAAATAACAGATACAAGAGTACACTACCTATCCTGAATGCAGGTAACTGCGTTCTAATGTACCCTTATCAAATACCCCATCCTCTTGTCCACTACAAACAAAAATGATGGGGTGGTATACAGAAAGAAGAACTACTTACCACATACGGGAATCAACTTCATATTTGTACAAGTCATCTGCTAGCCTGTATTTGTTGGCACTGAATGCTTTGTAACCTCCATGTATATAAATTGATCTTGTATTTGGATCATAAACACTACTGTGACCATACCCTCCTTGAACCAAAGCTCCGCTCGTCTGTAAAATGTTCCATGTATTTGTGGCTGAGAAATAAAAAATGTGAGTGACAAAACATGGTTAATTTATCTCCATTAATAATTTATCAACAAATCTGGTGGTGAAACAAATTGAGTTTCCCTTGACTCAGGTCTAGACACTGTCTCTATCACTTCATATTCAAAAATATTCTCCTTCAAGGAGTTCGTTGTCAAGAAGTGTTGTCAAGTATTTTTAATTAGATCAGACACATCTCTTCTACAGTCATTTATTACATTTTGCAGACAAGCTAAGTAAATGAGAGATAAAAAGGACAGAAATAATATATTGCATTTCAATGACATGAAAACGCCAGCACCATGGCTTGATTTGGAATGGCACCCAAGAGCATGTTTTATATATATATATAAAGCCAGACAGCACTGAAGCCAAGTATGACTGTGAAGAACACTGCAGTTAAAAACTAATATGTGATTAATGGTCCTATATCTCGCTCACTAAAATAACATTGGTTTGAAGCACTCTAGATGTAATATAATGGCAACTGAAACAAAAGTGCTAAATTACACACCAAATCTCTCTAGCAAGTGCAGAATGAAACCCTACACAAGCCTCCTAACTCCAGGGCAGATCGGGCACACAAAAGGCAAATGAACTGAATAGCCTGCAAGATCACATATGGGAGAAACAGAACAGTAGAAAAACAAATCACTGCCCTACACATCCTGGTCTTCTCTAGCTTTCTCCTGGAGGAAGAAAGCTCGCTCAGGCGGATACCAGCAAACCAGAGTAGGCAACAGTAGATCCTGCGGATCAGGATGACTGAAGGACAAGGGTAAGAGGCCAAAACGTGCAGATAGGGCCACTATTTCTGACAATAACCAGCACATTCACATTAAGAACTTCCTGTGCTTAACTATGTTCTCTACCTGGTCAGTGGAGCAAGGGACATGCGTCCAGAGAGCCATTTCAGAGCAGCTAAGTTAAGTAGAAGTTCAGTTCATCTGGAGGGCTTCCTACACTTCTCCACTGATGACACTGGAAATCTCTGGATCCTGAAGTCAGAGTTTGGGCTATTCCCAGAGATATGGGGCAAATGCAAGTCCAGAAAGTCAATCCCTTTTCCCCTAAGCATTCACTAATCACCACTACTGGAAACAGAGGTATCAGGTCATATGGATACTTGGTCTGAATTGTTACAGCTATTCTTGTATATGCAGGATACAAAAAATAATTTCAAAAATGTTTGCTTTGTCAGAGGACGTAATAAGCTGTATAAAGCTGGAGGTATGTGGTTGCCTGCTTGCTGTTTGTGTTACACAAACAGTGGAAGTTAGATTGAACTTCATGTAAATACAAATAGGAGAGGAACATATCTGTCATTGTTTTCCTATGTGAATATGGATAACTTAAATCAATTTTCAAACCAAATGTTAAAATTGAAGAGAATGGTAGGTAGGGTCTTGCTCACCCAGGTTATATTCCTGGACATTGCTGATATACCCATAGAGAGGGCAGTGCCCAAAGATGGCGAGCATGACCGCGCTGCCGTCTTGCAGGGTGACAATGTGTGCTGAGTGGCCAACAACAGCGTACTGCTCCTTGGCTTTCGGTGTCGCTTGAGTCCAGGTCTGGGTGGGAATGTGGAACACCCACAGCTGGCTGGTCACGTTCCCCGTTGCATCAATTTTTCCACCATACATGTATATATCATCCTGAAAGAAGTTAGATTTAAAATGTGTCCCGTTGAGTTTGGCATTTAGGAAACAGTTAATATATAAGTAATGAAGTTGTTATACTTTATCTTATCTCAGCCTAAGTTTTTCTCCTCTCTCAAGGAGAAACATAACTCCTTCACCAGTCACATTTGATATGAAAGCAACCATGACTGCCAGGGTTTGTACCCAAGTTCATAATGTGACAATACCTTCAAGACACACAATTCACCCTACATCAGGGTACAGAGGGGAACAGGTGCATGGGGCAGGATTCACCTTCAGATGACAGACATCAAAATATAGGTGCCTGTAACACCAGCTGAGTGTATAAGCATCCACTATAAAAGACAGTGGAGCCTGAAGAACAATCCAAGTGATCAAAAGCAGGGAAGGTGTGCCTACTTTTGAGTGAGCTGACTTGCTCTCCAGGTTTCATTACCTGTACTAACCAGGTCTGTTTTCACTATAAACAGAGCTCAGAGGCTCCCAAAGGCACCCAAAGTTAGGCACCTGAAGTCAGGTGATTTAGTAAGCAACGTGAATCACTCCCATAGCTTGCAAATTCAAAAAGCAGAAGATAGCTGGTATGAAAGGCAGTTATGATGGAAACTCCTCTGTGTCTGTACGCTAAAAGCTTTATCTTCCAAGTTAATGCACTGACAAAAAATGAGGACCTTTTGGAAAGAAGAGAGTCAGGACTGTTAGATAGGGTTTTACTAATTATCCTGTAAGAGCTAAGTCCAAAACTCTATCCAGTTTGTGGGTTTCTCCAGGAATCTCAGAGTCAGTCATGAATCCAAAGTGTGTAGTGGAGCCCTGTTTCCCTACTGACAAGGTGGTAACCTTGGAAAGGGAAATCCTCTACTGTAGCTGGTGCTTCTTCGGAAATTCCTGAGAATCACTGCCCGTCACTGATGGTAAACCCACTTATCATACCCTACTTTTGAACAGTTATTTGCAGAATGTGCATCGAGCTCTCACAGGTACAAATTACCATCCTTCTCAGGTTCTTCAAGTGTTCATTTGTGAACAGTGCTGTGTGCAGTTTTTCAGGTGTTTGCAATTATGCTTTATAGAGGCTTGTACTGTGATGAGCTAATTAACATTCCAAAACCAAAGGTCAGTAAAAGGATTAGCTCATTTCCTTTTCAAAGACTTTGCCATTCTGCTCTCATGTGGCCTGCACCCATGGCAAGTCATGCAGGTGAGAAACGAGGTAAGAAGCAGTCAAATCTACTTGTTGTTCCAGATGTTGAAAGAACAGATTCACGGGTCTACTGCAGAAGCAGAGCAGGTTCCAAAAATTCCTAATGCACCACCGCTGCTGTGGTGCCCTGGACAACAGAGTTCATAAAAATATTTATGTGGTTTACACAAAAGGCAATTGGGGAATCAGATGAAGTCCAACAAACTGTAGCTGTCAGGCATGTCTTGCAACCACAAACAGTAAGAAGGAAATAATGGACTCACTGACCTCAGTCAGCCTTAAAATCTCTGAAAAAAAGGCAAAGGATGAACATACAAGCAAAGGCACTACAGACTTCCTAGGATACCAGTCCAAGGACTCCCTCGGGTACAGCTACACAGACTGGGATATCCATGCAGAATCCTTTGAAGGAGACATGCTTCTCCAAAGCAAGACCGATCTGTGGAAAGGCATGGACATATGGGGAAAAAAGGGGGAAATCAGCTGGGACATGAGTCTGCAGCGCTGAACTTACCTCATGTAATGCCAATGAATGACCATATCTCATCTCTATGGAGTTCACAGTGTTGTCCAGTGGAAGCCACTCTTCAGAAATAAGATCATACCTGTGTAACAGATTGAATTTATTATCTGTGTCTCAGATAATTAAGTCAAGAAAATTATTGCTCATCTTTTCCAGGATTTGTGGGAAATTATTGTATTTACCAGAAGTCCTACCAAGATTTCAGCATGCACAAAGCACTCACAAACTACTTATGGATTAAAAAAAGTCCAGTCAAGCCTGCTCTGTTACTTAACCTCCACGTATTGATTTGTTTTACCCTGAGTTTTTTCCCCCCCTGCAAAACCAAGACGTAAAGCATTGTCTAGTAAGCTATGACAACTTACACCACACGATCCACCCAAAAGAGCAGAAAAAGTTTACACTAAGCTCAGATAAGTTCCAACTACTTGATTAAAGAAACTGCCAGTGCTTAAAAGGCACTTTTTAATTATGTCTTTGTCTTTCAAGCGTATTTTTCCTGTGAACTTTAAGCAAGATAAACCCTCTGCCCTGAAAATGGCCCCTGGCTTTTTAGATAAAAGAATGAGCTATACTCGCCAGGCTTACAGCCTTATAAGATAAAATCACCTCTGAGAAAGCGTTCAGTGAAGCCACAGGGTATCTGTTGAAAAATCAGGCATGACTTTGAAAGAGTAAGTTGTGGATATAATCAGCAACTATTCTACAACTAAGTGTGCATCTTCAGCTCTTCTTTAACTTCCCCTGTAACAACTATTAGCTCTGGACGTGAGTGCAGAGTACACAGCACTTGCTTAGGTCCATGAAAGCAAAGTATGTACAGGTATCACTGGGAAAAAAAATCTAGATCTCCTCAAATACTATCAAGCTCAAGAGGAAGCCTGAGATGTTTTTATGGGGGTTTTCCATGAGGTACACAATTACTATTTGATATCTCAGTTAAATCTCAACTAATTGCATAAATGTCATCATCCTAAATGCCATTGCCTTTTTGGTATCCCATCTCCTATGCATAAACATGCACAGTAATCAGTATGTGTTAATTAAGGAGCCAAACGCTCTGAAGTCACGCACATATAATACAAGGAAGGGCTAATAACACTGAAGCAAAACTACCCTCTTTGAATACTAGGCCAGATATAATTTAGAAGCTAGCCTAGAAATATACAGCAAATTGTCAAATGCTGTCAGAAGCAGATGAATCAAAACTTCACTGAACATCAGGAACCTTATGCTTGTTCTCTTCCAAAATTAGCACCCCTTAGCAGTGTTTTCCCAGATCTCAGACGTGAGTCTAAGTTTTCATTACTGCTGTTTTCCCCTGGAGATGGAGGGTAGGCCAAAGCACAGCATGTCGGATGGCATTTTCTAAAAATAATTCTCAAATTCAAGTTCCTCTACTTAGACTTTATTATCTAGGTTTATACTCACGCTAAAACCTTCTGAGAGTCAGAATGATTGAAGACATAGCCTCCAACAATCCACATTTTATTGTCATGGATTACAGTTTTGTGAGATGCTCTAGGAAGTTTTGGAAGAGAGTATTCCTCCCGGGTCCAAAACGACTGGTTTGCAGGAACAGGAATTGAACAGCCAGGACCTGGGAAAATAAGGTTTAAAAATTATGTTGATTTTTTCCGAAGTCTGTATTTCAGCTAGAGGTCAATATCCTGCACCACAGGTGACAAAGATGGTGCATGGCCAAGTAATAGGTGAAAGCTGTGATCCTCATTTCTTTGCCCACACCAGCAATCTGTGATGGACCTGGTGTGTGATTTCCCAACCATAACCACATACTTCAAATTCAAAATTGTTTTCAGAACTAAAAAGCAGTTCCAATGAGATGAATCAGTGATGCAGCAAAGCAGACACTTTGCTCCGTTGTCCTCTGCTGTGATTACTGGCAGGCATGGTGCAGACCCCTTCCCACACCACACTAAGAGGGTATCTTATAGCACTTAACTAGCTACCACGTGCCCACAGAAGCCCCAATACAACCTGCAAAAGCTTCACAAGACCTGCTTAGCAGCATGCTACAAAACCGCAAGAGTCTACGGCTATCTTTACTGCTTTTTATTCCTCTCCTTCTCAGCAATACATTTTTGTGAATTGTTCACTTCTTGTTTTTAATTTATTTTATTATTTCTGCTTCTCTTTAACTTTTTCACTGCCAGGCTTCCCTTCACAGTTCCCCATGGCACGGCAGAAGAGGAGCAGCAAGGTCTCAGCAATGTAAAAAGCTGCACGGACGCTCTCCCTTCTTCTCAGTGACACCCACCCACATGCACAGGGCTACTACAGACAACAGAGAGTACAGAACCTGCTGAGGCCTTGGAAAGGGAACAGGTTTATCAGGACAGCCTTTAGACAGCCATAAAAGTGAATCACTGTGTAACAGAGTTACGGTCTTGACTGTAAGAGAGCATCTGCTTGTTCTTGCTGAGTTTCTACCAGCAGTAATCTTTGGAAAGCAGACTGGAATCTGCTTTATCACCCTTGAAAAAACTCCTGGTTTCTGAGGTAGAGAGACCATTTCCAGATGTAAAAAAAGCTTCAGAATAGGACAGGGGAGAGCAGCTTCCATCTCATTCTGCTACTGTTTCTTTTGGGGCTTTCTTCTTCCCCCCGCCCCCATAGTTATATAGAATTCTTACACACTAACCTGCTACAGAAATGAAAGAATGGGAAAAGGAGAGGCAGGATAAAAGTACAGCAAATGTAAGTCCACCTTTGCTGTCAGTGCACAACCAGACTCCAGAAAAGCATCAGGAGGCACCATGCTGCATAAGGAGTGCAGTGTTCCAGGCGAGTACCAGCCCTGAAGTATGTTATCTGTAGCTCGTTTTATATCTGAGAGGCAGACGCACCCTGTACCAAGGTTAGCATGTTCTCCTTAGGATGCTCATTTTGCTAACCTGGATTCTTTTCATAGTGCCTAACACACTGTCTGTTTTTGCAGCGTAGCTGAGTGGTGGTAGCAGGTGCTGCCAAGTGCTGTGGCTAGTTGCATTTCATATGAGACTAATACTTGCATGTCAGTGTATCTTTGCAACGGAAAAACATATGTTTGGTCCAAACCATTGCTAAGACTGACAAAGCTGACCAGCACAGCTGGATATGAGAACAAGACATTTTGTGTGTTCAAACAAGTTAACTACTGCCACTAGCCTTAACTTCACTTTAGGTGCACACTAAAGAGATTTAAAGTTTTTTTATCCAATGCCTGCACACAACAGGCTGGTACTCCTTTGTACAGTAGCATAGTTGCTTTAAAAAGAATTTTTTACCAGTGACGTCTGATCTTTCGATATGAAAAGGCAGATGGAAGCACCAGATACTTTGTTCCTAGTCAAAATGCTAATACTTGTCAAGCAGAACATTCTCAAATACTCCCAATTAAACTGCAGGAGCCATACATAGAAAAGGCAACCTCTTAGAAGAGCTTCTCCATATTAATCAGGAGACTTACCTTGCCAGCCTGCAGAGCACAAACACGCCTTGGTATCATTAAAGTTGCAATGCCCTCTCTCGGGCGCGCCACAATCATCTGTGCAGTAGGGAATATCACAAGCTTCTCCCTTCCAGTATTTGGCACATTCACATTCAAGAGCATTGCTGCTGTTATTGAGCTTGCACTCTCCTCGGCTGGAGCAATTATTGGGACACATATTGAAACTGCGAACATCAGAGGAAGAAGGTTTGTCAGTAATGAAACAGATTCCCAAGCCATACCTCTTATTAACAAATACAAGAGCGATGCTGATCAAAAGTTAATAAAAAAGTTCAGTTGTTTGTTAACATATGAACCAACAAAATCTGCTCATCTAGAATCTGATGTGATGGACCTGTTGAGATTTGTTCTCTATCATCTACAGAGCTGCCCCACTTAATGAGTTAAACTTACAACTCCTCTGAAAAATTACCAGTAAGATTTTTAGCCATTTGTAATGCAAATGAATTGCCTTGAAATACCCAACAGTAAGTGAAGAATTTAATCAGCACTTAAGGCTTTTGTGGTGCCTGGGCAATTTATACTTAAACTACTCACAATTACATGCTATTCTGGGATCTGCTTACCAAAGGAACACATTTGAGATGAATCCCAAACCAAAGATGTGTCTGTTCTGAATAATTTCTGATTTTATAATATCTGCAATGTAGCTGAGGCAAGACCACATACACCCTTGTTGAAGATGCAAATTCAGAGACCCTATTCTTTTCCACATTCCTGTTTTTACCAGTCTATTAAGCAGTATAACTCACAGATTGGGATTACCACCCAGTATTCTCAGTGGCATGCGACAGGTGGAGTCACGGACTCCAAGACCACAATTTCACATGTATTTGTCGAATACCTATCTCTAGTAGTAACTATAAAGACTGTTAAACTGAAAATATATAAATGCATGCTTTTATGTACTCTCTGAAAAAAATGTTATGAAGAAACCTACCGACCAGGACATGTAGAAGAAACGAACCACAAAAAAGTACTTGAAAATTGTTTGAAATTATCAAGAAAGTGAAGCGTTAAAGAAATATTAAAATATCTTAAAGGAACTTGAAACAAGCAGTTGATTCTTTAAGAGAATGCCTTCGCTGTATTGCAATGGTGCAATACCGACAGCTGGCGGTAGATGGTGGCATGGTTTATGGTATCAGCCAGACTTTCAAAATGCTACTGCTTCAGCTGCTATGTTTCAAGTAACTTTGCAAAGGCTCCTCATTGTCTTCTGGAGCTTTCAAGGGGTGCTGAATGTTCTGCATTTTTCAAAGAATCCACTGTATATTTAAGTGCTGAATAAGGATGAAAGCACCAAGACTAGTATTCAAAAACTAAGCACATAATTTTAAAGAAAACTTTCAGTTTTACAAAAAGTCAGTCATGACCAAGGATTTTGCAGCCGATTTTTCTGAAAGATGAGAACTTCTGCAAGTTAAACCCAAATTAAAATCTCCCAGTGCAGCACAAACATAATTTGTATCTGTAGGAGCAAAAAATTCAAAACCCAGGATCCCCACCAGAAGCAAAAAATTCCACGTCTGCTAGTATGTCCACACTGAGATCATTTACTTCAAAACAAAACCTTTTTAAAGGCAGTTGATGAATTAGGGAGTACCCTAGAATTATTTTTAAAAAGCATATCAATGACAACTAAATATACATTAGTGAACAGAAAGCACCCATCTATAATATTTAAAATATGAACCAAATAATATAACAAAACCATTCCAGACTAAAAAGGAGCCAGATTAAGCGATTCAATCCAACGACTGAGTAATAAAGGGCATCCCAAAGAAAACTGCTTGAGGATCCTCAACAGTCGGTACAGTTCAGTGTCCCAAGTGAAACGTGTGTGCTTATGCAACACTGTGTTTGTGCAGAAGTATCTCTACAGAACGCATAAGAGCACACACATGCACAAAATAAATCAATTCTGGTTGACTGAATATGATTAAATAAATCTAGTAACATAAAATAAATAATATGATGTCTTTCTGAGCAAACATTTTCCCACGCTTACAATTGACAACTGAAGTTAGTGCTGAGCACATTACAGTTATTAGTCGTTGCAAGGGTATAATAAAGATAAAAATCTAAATTCAAGTATCTACTCATAATTACATGCTTCAACAGCAATTGCTTATTTCAAGACAAAACTGAGAAAAGAGGAAACCTCCTTTTGCTTAGCCTGCAACATCACTTTCGAGTAGTACTACTTACTTGTATGTGATGTTAAACCCTGTTAAATTATAGGCAGCATCACTGAAGAAATGCAGAAGAGCATATCCAGAAGTAGCTACAACTTCTGGTACTGTTTCATTGCTATCTTTCTCAGGAACAATAAGACCACTGGAAAAGAAAAAAAAGAAAAAACAAACAAAACAATGTTAGAAGTGAAATAAAAGGGAGCAAAGCATCAGTATTAATAAAACAATTCAAACAAGGTATTCATTTGCACCTATTGGAAGTATAATTAATTTGTATAAAGTAATCAATGCTTTCATAGAGCACGGTTATCAGATTGGTTTTCTGCGACACTACTCCTTAAATATTCAAAAGAAAATACCTGGACATTGTAAGTATGCATACTCAACCAACCCTCAAAACAACCCCATTCTCAAAGGCTTAAAAATCCTCAAGACCCTCTCAGAAAGATAAAACCACATTCTTCAGGGACCACTTTCGTAGGCCCTCTTGCTTCGCTTAATTATCTGCAATACAGTGACCATGTTACTGACCAAGGAGCACAGACAAATTAGGGTGCCGAGGCTACCGAGAGTAGCATTAGTGCTGCTCTCAACATGCACGACTTTGGTCTACAAGAAGGAATGGCTGCAGAAAAGAATGCAAATAGAAAACCCTGAAGTAATCAACTTGGCTCTTATGAAAGATAAACGTATATTAAAAGTGTTTAACCTGAGTAAACCTGAAGCTGTCTAGAATTCCAGTTATTCTTACCAAAAAATCTACTTTCCCTCCCTTATTATTCTACCATGATTTAAACTGGACCCATTTCTAAAACAAGGTGGCATGTTTGAAAACAGAAATTACCATGTCCCAAAAGCATAAAACCTGCTGTATCAAGCCAATCTAAAGGTCTGCTGAGCCCAGTATCTCATCCTGACTAGGGACTACAGGGAATGCTTGGTAAAGACTGACAAATAAAGCAAGTTTGGAGCATTTTGGCGATGTGTTATCCAGCTTCCAGAAACCCACAGTTCAGATGCTTTGACCTGAAGAATGCACCCAAGTCAGCACATTTAAATAAACTATTCACCCATGCTTCTACCAAATTCCTTTCTCAACCATTTTTATGCTTTTCACAGGGAAAACCTGCAGCAGGGAGGTCGACAATTTAACTCTGCAGTGGCAGAGAAAACACTTGTTATGCTTGCTTTACATTTGGTGCCTGATAATCCACCGGTGCCTCTTGAGCTCCTCCTCTGGGAGAAGTAAGCACAATCACCCTTACTCACCATTGTCCTGCCATCCACTCTTCATAAAGTTCCACCCAACTCATCATATCCACATTTGCTGTCCTTTCCGTCTTAAAAGATTATCACACTCTCTATTCCCACCTCATTCATTGCTTCACACTTCTGGTTGCCTCCGGCTGTTTCTTTACACCCTTCCAGGTTCTGCTAGATCCAGTCTTTTAGTTTTCCAGGGGTGGCGGAGAGAAGGGAGGGTGATGGGCAACACCATTTACAGTATTCGAGATTGGACAGAGTACAGATTTATATAATGGTTTGCCAAAACACTTGGAGCAAGCTGAAAAGGAGACTAAACGTCTCTTGAAAAGAGTAACTACTACCTCTTTACCTATTGCACAAAATAGTTTGTATCTGAAAGGAAATATTTATTCTTCTTTTAACAGAAGCCTGACAACAAAACAAAGAAGTCAATTCCTCCCTCATACAAAAGACATAAGAGCAAGCATAAATTTGAAGTCTACTGAATTTATTTTTATAAAACCCTTTATCTAAGCAAAGCGCAGTCTACCACCGCCTATTCGTAGTCAGCTGTTATTTTCTTTCCCCCAGCCTCAGTCCTATTTTCAAAGGCTAAGTCAAAGCTTTTTGAAAAGCAGAGACTCCAAACCCCAGAGTGGGCAGGGAACCGAAGGCAGCTTTGGGGCTGCAGGCAGCCAGCGCAGTCACAGAGCCCCGCAGCTCTCCCGGGAAAGCAGCCGAGCCTCGTTTCGTGCCCTGCGACTTCTGAATATCCGAGGGCACCATCGACTAAAAAGCAACGATGAAAAGCATTTTTCCTTCTGAAAAGAACTTACTTTTCCTCTTTTGAGATCTATTCAGAACAGAAAGCAAATGCATTTGAAGACAGTTCCCTAGGACAGGGTAAATGAGTTTCTACACCCAAGAAAAACACTCACAGCTATCCACAGCAGCCCATTCACGTCGCCTGTAAAGCACTTTTTTGTGACCTAAATTTTTTTGTCCCCACAATACAATACAATGGTGTGCTCAAAGAGTAACACAGACACCCAGTGATCCTTTCCAAAAGCTTTTGCTATAGATATCGGGGGTGTTTGCACCAAGAGTAACAGATGAACATGTTACCTATGGCAGGGAAAATCTGAAAACTGTACAACAGCCTTTCCTGCACAACAAGTCCTACTGTGGACAAAAAGGTATCTTTCATTCTACCAACATGCCATAAAAATGCAGTAACCTGATCCCATGTTTTGGCTAAACAACTCCAGCACATTTGCTGATATGTAGCTCAATAAATATTTCCTCATGAGAAAGCCAATTATTTTTTCCTCTTTCAGGTCTCAAGGATATGGGATTAAAAGGCAAAACTCACTGCCTTTTTCTCCAGGTGTAAGAGGGGCCTGTTTCATTCTAAAATTCGAGACTTCTGAACTGAAGATAATCTCTCCCAAAAGACCGTCTCCCAAAACATCAAAGAACAAAAAGTCTAATAAACTTCTTGCTATTTGGTTCATAGTTTTCCTTTGTAATGCCAACTGTAGGATGGTACATCCCTGCCACAGGAAAACAGACATCTGAATATAATTCAAGGTAAGGCAAACTACAGCTCAGGGACAAGACAGAATTCCTTTGTTCTGTTTTTTTCTTCTTTGGTCTTATTCTTGCAGCACTTATCACTGATATTACAGGGCAATCTAACTGGAAGGCCCTGGAGAGGGGAGAATAACAGTAGCAAAGAATAAAAGTACAGCACGAACAGCAGTAGCGAGAGAAAACAAAAATCTCCCCCAATAATATTTCCTAATAAAAGGACTAGCACAGGGCAATTATTTGTTTTCTCTTCACATCTAGTCTAATTCCCCCTGCTAGAGCAGGGTCACCGAGAGCAGATCGAACAGGAACACATCCAGGTGGGTTCTGAATATCCCTAGAGAAGGAGATTCCACAACTTCTCTGGGCAGCCTGTTCCAGTGCTCTGTCACCCTCAAAGTAAAGAATTTTTCCCTCACGTTCAGCTGGAACTTCCCGTGTTCCAGTTTGTGCCCGTTGCCCCTTGTCCTGTCCCTGGGCACCACTGAAAAGAGTCTGGCCCCATCCTTTTGACATCCACCATTTAGATATTTATAAACATTCATAAGATCCCCTCTCAATCTTCTCTTCTCCAGGCTAAACAGACTCAGGTCTCTCACCCTTTCCTCATAAGAAAGGTGCTCCGTTCCCTTGGTCATCTTTGCAGCCCTCCACTGGACTCTCTCCAGTAGTTCCTTGTCTTTCTTGAAATGGGGAGCCCAGAACTGGACACAGTACTCCAGATGTGGCCTCACCAGGGCACCCCTGGTCTTCTTGGCCGCAAGGGCACATTGTTGGCTCATGGTCCATTTGCTGTCCACCAGGACTCCCAGGTCCCTCTTTGCGTAGCTGCTTTCCAGCAGGTCAACCCGTAACCTGTACCAGTGCATGGGGTTATTCCTCCCTAGGTGCAGGACCCCACACTTGCCCTTGTTGAACTTCATGAGGTTCCTCTCCGCCTAACACTCTAACCTGTCCAGGTCTTGCTGAACGGCAGCCACAGTCTTCTGGTGTGTCAGCCACTCCTCTCAGTTTTGTGTCATCAGCAAACTTAGTGAGAGTAGACTCTGTCCCCTCATCCAGGTCATTGATGAATATGTTGAACAAGACCAGACCCAGTACTGACTCCCGGGCAACACCGCTAGTTATAGGTCTCCAACTGGACCCTGCCACTGATGACAACCCTCTAAGCTCTGCCATTCAGCCAGTTCTCAATCCACCTCACTGTCCACTCATTTAACCCGCAGTTCCTAAGCTTACCTATGAGGATGTTATGGGAGACAGTGTGAAAAGCCTTGCTGAAGTTGAGATGGACAACGTCCACTGCTCTCCCTTCCTCCACCCAGTCAGTCATACCATCACAGAAGGCTATCAGATTGGTCAAGCATGATTTCCACTTGGTGAATCCATGTTGATCACTCTCGATAACCTTCTCTTCCTCTACACGTTTAGAGGTGACATCCAGGATGTCACCTTTCCAGGGATGGAGGTAAGGCTGACTGACCTGTAGTTTCCCGGGACCTCCTTCTTGCCCTTTTTGAAGACTGGCATGACATTACTTTTCCTCCAGTTCTCAGGCACCTCTCCTGTTTTCCATGACCTTTCAGAGATGACTGCGGCTTCGCAATAACATCTGCCAGCTCCCTCAGCACTCACGGGTGCATCCCATCAGGGCCCATGAATTTGTGGGTGTCAAGTTTGCCTAAATGATCTCTAACCCAATCCTCCTCAACCAAGGGAGCGTCCTCCTTTCTCCAGGCTCTTTCTCTTACCCCCAGGGCCTGGGATTCCTGAGGGCCGGTCTTAGCAGTAAAGACTGAAGCAAAGAAGGCATTCAGTAACTCCGCCTTCTTTACATCCTCCATCACCAGGGCACCTACCTCATTCAGCAGCGGGCCCACATTTTCCCTAGTCTTCCTTTTACTACTGATGTACCTGAAGAAGCCCTTCTTATTGTCCTTGACATCCCTTGCCAGGTTTAATTCCAAGTGGAATGTGAGAACGTGAGGGAATTCCAAGTGTAACGTTGGATGTGAGGGCAATCTGGCTGCGAGATCTGTCACCCCATTGATCACCAGAGTTGATCGGGCTGATCTGGCTGGCTAGGCGGGTGTCCCCGTCCTCCCTCACCGCTCGCTCCCATGTGTGTCTCTCCCAAAGCTGCGCACTCAGTTGAAGAGGACAACCTTCCCCAATAGAGACGTACTGTTCATCGGTCAAGGGTATACAGTAGCTGTGCTCCCCTGCTAGAGTCTCCAAACAAGCTCTTAGTAATACCAATTTTGGCATTTGTTTGGGAAGAACGCAGGTACCTGCGTAGCAGATGCTCTCCCCACGTCTCCCACATGCTCCTCTCTTTCTGATAACTCACACGTAAACGCACTAAAGAGGACATTATCCCTCCTATACAAGTTTAAAACAGCCTGATGAAACTTCATAGATAGACTGTAATTTCATCCAGAGAAAGTCATGAAAAGAACACAACGCAATGATAATGATCAGGCCTGTGAAAGGTCGAACCTCAAAAACCGTAAATAAATTAGTGTGTGCACAGCATTATTTTGAATAAAACAGCACAAACAGAATTTACATTATCTGCCATGAAAAAAACCCCAATAGGCAGAATCAGAATGATAAAGGATTATGCAAAGCTCCCTTTAAACCAAAATCCAGAATCTTTTAGAGACTCAACTCTGGCCTATTTCACAATGTACCGCTTCTATCTCTTTTTATAAGGTTTCAAAACATTTCGCAATCATCACTACTCCAAAGCAAATAAATACTCCTACTCATCAGCTAAGCTGTCCAACGACACTATTTCTTAGGCACTGAAAGGCAAACCTCTACTTTGCCCTGAAATTACTTCTGTTTTCTGTGGGCTGGATTTGTAGAGTCAGTGGCAGAGCGAAAAACAGTACCCAGGGACCTGACTTCTCTATCGCCCTTGCACACATCGCCTGCCTTGCTCTCTCCCCTACACCACAGAAGAAGAGGAACTATTTAAAACAAAGGGCATCTCCTCTACTACTTTTCCTTGATTTGCTATGCAAGCATTTCATCATTTTCTCCTGAGCCACAACCTGCCAGCGTGGCAGAGATCAAAAATGTAAGAAGCTCTACCGAGCAGGAAACGGGCAAAGAGGAAGATGGGAGCCACGAAAGGAGAGGGAGACAATATAGATTACAGATCACAGAGAACAGAAAGGATAAAGGTGATACCAAAACACTGGTAGTACAATGCCTCCTCCATCTATTGAAATGACACAAGAAACCATTCTCAATTTTTAAATACTCTGACCCATCTGGACATGTATGTATGCAAAACAACACAGTTTCTTCCTTATTCAAAAACAGTCCGTGCACATCACCATACTTACAACTACAAGAGTAAAAGTAAACAAAAAAATAAACAAACGAAAAATATAAATTACAAGAGACTAAAAATAAATCAATGCCAAAAATGGGGGTGGGGTGAAAATAAGAAGTCATCTCAAATTGATGTTCTTAAAGGAAAAGCTAAGATTCTTGTGCAGCAAGATGACTCCCAAACACAGACTTTTAAGGAAGCAAAGCAATTACAATGACACTTATAAAAATAAAAACAAGACTCATTATTGAGAGCTGGCAACACCCCAAAGCCTAATTTTTCTTGAAACCATCCTCCCTTGTTCCACTACAGGCAGACCCAGCTGCTGCAGCACCAGCACAGGACAAGCCCGCCTGCCCGCAGAGCCCTCCAGATCAGGGGGTTCGCCCCAAAAACATCTTCAGTTCTTACATGATTCTTTTCCTTCCAGAGCCAGTAGAACAAGGACAAATCATAAACATATCAAGATGTGTCTCATGAGCCATTTAGTAATTTTTAATGATTATGTCACGTGGTGAGTGTGACTGTAAAAGCTGTATTTCACGAGAACATGGACTGAAAAGCCCCAAAAGAAATAACACCTTTTTTACCATTACAGTGAAGAAGTACTTTAAAAGTTAAAACGCTATTTTAGTATCTAGTCTTGGAGAGACAGATCACGCTACTGGCCATGGTGCAAATGCCTTTTCATTTTTTAAAATCTAAAGTCTGTTGCCTGTTACCTGTGAAGCGCAGTACAGGACATTTGAATTAATGAAAAAAAATGCATCAAAATCGTATTCTTCAGTCCATCAGAAACAGTTCAAGAGAAAAGAACTGACAAAGTGAAGAACTGAAGCCACTTTCTGCTCTAAACTTCCTTTATAGGCCTTGATTTAACTCAAAGGATTTATCCTTTCAAAACTCTAAAATAGAAACCCTCTTTGTCCATCTTGTCAAATTGATTTGACGTTTTTGGAGGGGATTGCAGGTTTAGTGAAAAAAAACAATTTTAATACAATGAATTTACATTTCTCCAAGAAATCTGACTTTCTACCACAAAGACATTTTGATTAATCAATTCTCATGCATTCAAAGGATCAGTTGGCTCACGAGTAAAGGTAAACAAGGGAAGATCATTCAGCAGGTCCATTTCTAGCAAAATCCCAAATACGTTTGCTCTTCACCTTACACTGATTTTTTTTTTTTTTTTAATCAATACTCTAAAAGTTATCATGGATCCAAAGGAAACAAATAGAGCAAAATAATAAATACTTAGACAAGAGGCTGCTAGAACAAAAAGTCAACTGGATTGCTCCGTGAACTGAGTGTGTGCATGATGACCGCATTGCAGTCAGCACAGGGCCATAATATAATACATCCCCTACCCCCTATCTCAGGACATAGAACAAAAACTGATTTAGGAAGTGATGGTTGGTTACATGCTGAGTGCCAGCTCCATCAGAGGAGGGCGAGAACATTAACAGGTAAAAATCTGGTTACGCACATGAGCAAAGGTCATCCAATGCCTGCTTTGAAACAAATAAAGCAATAAAACTTAAGCGTTGAACAGTCCCTTTGTCTTCTTTCATAGAATCATAGCATGGTTTGGGTTGGAAGGGACCTTTCAAGGTCATCTAGTCCAACCCCCCCCTGCCATGAGCAGGGACATCTTCAACCAGATCAGGTTGCCCAGAGCTCCATCCAAGCTGACCTTGAATGTTTCCAGGGGTGGGGCATCTACCACCTCCCTGGGCAATCTTTACACACAGCACGTACACCCACAGTTTGTTCTCTGCCTTTATGTGCCAGACGCAAGGACTGCTTCTTCCTATAAGTCTATGTAAGATCAGCCCTAAGTTGATTAGCTCCTCTGGATACTCTCGTAACACAAATAGTACTGACTCAACATGTTTTGTGCTTTTCCCAGTGCAATTAATCCTCGTTAGCAACCTCCCTGCTGTTACCAGCTGATCATTTGCTCTAAGCAATATAAGACGAGTCTATGGTGAGGGGTAAGCAGGGTTTGCAGGTCATGTCAGGAAGGGCACTGATGACAAAGCAGAAGAAAGAGAGAGCCTTTGCACGTGCCCCTGGCAGCAACGTGGGGTTACAGTTTCTGGCACAGAATTGAGGGAATAGAAGGGAAAAAAAAAAGAAGGGGACAACCATATGATGTATGAGGAGAAGCAGAAGGAGCAAGGTTTGTTTAGCCTGGAGGAGAGCCGGCTGGAGATGGGGTGAAATCTAATTGCTGCCTTCGACTACCTAAGGAGAGATTACAGAGAAGACAGCACCAGAGGTTCACAGAAAAAGGACATGAGGCAACAGACACAGGTTGCAGCAAAGGAAATTCTGATTAGATATTAGTATAAGACTCATTATTTATTATTATTATTTTTAACATGAGGGTGGCCAAGTGTTGGACTACTGGCCCAGAGGATCTCCATCCTTAAGAGAAATTCACAACAGGACTGGGCAAGACCTTGAGCAAGGACCTGATCCCACTCTGAAGCTGGCCTTGCTTTGAGTGAGGGATCAGGCCAGGGTCTCTTCCAACCCAACTCACCCCATCTTCTGCATCTAGATGAAAATTTGGGTGCATATTCACCCAAATTTGGGTGCGTATTCCAACTCTGGAGACATTCAAAACCTGCCTGGATGCCATCCTGTGCAACCTGCTCTAGGTGAACCTGCTCTGGCAGGGTGTTGGACTAGCTGATCTCCAGAGGTCCCTTCCAACCCTGGTGATACCGCACAAGTAACAAGAGGAAGGTGAGCTGCTCCTGGTTTCTGAGGGTAGGAGAGCTCACATGGAGGGCAGCACAAAGCAGCCAGCTCATCAAGTGACAGCAGGGCAGCCACTGCCACCTGTCAGGGCTGCCACCACAACCCTTCATCTGGCACCTGACAGCAGCCCCGAGGTGCTTCTGAGTGGTTTCACCCCCCAGCGCCAAGCGCAGAGCCATGGCCAAAGGTATTGCAAAAGGAACGACCGTTTTCGAAGAAGAAAACGCACACACACCCCGCCCCCCTCACCCCCAACCAGCGCAAAATGAAAATAAAGGTGCAAAAGCAGCTCCAGTAAATGTTTAACATGGAGTAAAGGTAAAAACACAACCAACAAAGTTCACAGATGATGAGTGTAGTTGATCTGCTTCAGATTTCCTCATTCTGTGCAGAGGAACATGCTGGATTCTGTTCTCTCCACATTCTTTTATTGTGTTTTTTGAAGCAGCAGATTTACACATTCTCATGTTGCCTATGATAAGAAATATAAACCAGCAAAGATATTTTTAACCCTGCTTAAAAGGAAAAAAAACCCAAAAGCTTAATGTACAGGACCAGACTGCCCTGAGGGCGCTCAGACTACAAGGAGTTTAGTAAACTTCATACAGACATTTGCACTGTGTAAATGTTTGCATAATGCAAATATTTATCGCAGTTAAAAATTGATAAAACCAATTTAAAGTTTCTCCATAGTCCAGTACTGAGGATTTCCAAGATCATTTTATATTCAGGGTAAATACCATATTGTGAACAAACATAAGCAAGCATCAGAAGGTGAAGAAAAAAGATGAGAGCAGTGAAGGAAGTGAGGGCTCAGGCAACTCCTGTAAAAAGCCAGGGAGGTAACAAAACCTGAGCTTTAGAGAGGGAGGAATTTACAGTGTTTATCAACAAACTCCAAAAGTTTACAGTGTCCAGCTGTACAAAGCTCAGTCTTGCAAATGCCCTGGCACAGTGCAAAAATAGTGAAGAGTGAAATATGGTTATGGTTAATATTAAAATGTAACATAAGCCAAGAAAAGAGATAAAATATGAACGCTGCTCTTGATAAATTCTAGTGCATTTATATTTGTATCAGACAAAGGTATTTTTTCAACAGATTTTTTTTGCATTTCATCACAATTAGAAGCATCTGCTATTTCCTGAACTTGGTTTACTGAACAACACAGCTCACTACTAATGAAGATGAAATTCAAATGTCATCTAAAGAAGCAATTTAAAAAATAATTGCATTTTTTTCCTACCTCAAAAATGTTATTGAATCAAGCTCACGCTTGCTTGTCCTCAGGCAGACTTCCTAGTGATTTACAGATGATTTTAAAGTCTGAACCATAATTGTTAATGCTGTGAACTACTTATAACCTCAATTTAAAAAGGCTATTAATTTTTGGAAATACACACAAGAAACTGCAGGCACAAATCATGAGCATTTCACCTTTTCAACAGTGTATTAAAAATTAGCTCGATTAGAGCAAAATGAGTCAAGATGACATTTCTTCCTCATCCTGTATATCAATTCAGTGCATGATACCAGGACAGTGCTTCCAGGTTTTTCAGGGGAGCAGTTTTAGAAGACAGAAGATTTCTTCTTCTTCAGATGGGGTAAGAGTAAGATAACAATTCATTCATGTGTCCTGTTTTGACCTCAGGTTAGTCTGAAGGTTTACAGGAAGCATTCTTTCACTACAAAACAACTCTGCATTTTCAGTTGAAGACCCAAAAAAACATCTGCTGTTTTTAATTTTTTTTTTATCAACTTTTTGTTCCTATGCGGATCTTCTCTCATAGAGATTACAAGGATTTTTTAGAATAAATGTGAAGTGTTTTTTAGAACTTCATTTCACAAGTGAAAGGAAGCACAGCAGAAGGTTAATTCTGGAAACAGTTGATCAGCGACTTGGAACAAGCAGAGTCTAAAGGGAACCATTAGTTTTTCCATACACAACTTGGGATTATTTTTCTAATTTCAGCTAAAAGAATAGAAAACATAAGGTAGTGCTTGTCACTGCAAGACTAAAGTACATAAACACAGCAATTATATTTAGGTCTCTTCGTGAAATGTCGACTGGTAACCAGCATCCACAAATTGGTCTCTCAACACAGAGAGATGAGCCAAATACCAGTCATTCATCAGAAGAACAGATATTTTTACACGTGTTTTTACAAGGTTGCCTGACCCATCATTGTTGTTTCTGAACGCATTCCAAAGAGTTTAAAAATCTAAAGTTTAAGGTACATAAGAATACACATAGCTCTAAGAAGACCTGTATGTCTGCTATGTTGATTAATTGGCTTTTGCCTTCTGTCAGCATTGACATACTGTGAGTCAAACAAGTCATATTCAAACTTGATAAATGGGGCAGTTCTCTACTTTAGAAGGAGCGTGCATACTGCATCATCTCAAGCTCAACCAGATGACAATAAACTTCTGTCTCTCAAATAATCAGGATTTGGAAATGAAAACATAATACTTACATGTTACTACACTGTAGCATGATTTGTTCATTGTAAAAGCAAAAACAACTCCTTAATTGTTTATGCTGACGATGACTGCACAAAAGGACACTTGGTGTATGTACTGTATTTACAGTATTATGTATTTAGATTACCGGAACATATTTATACTGCGAGAAGTCACATCTGATTCAGGCTCCAAGTTAGAGAAATATCATTGTGTAGATTCTTACCAAAGGGAACTTACCTAAAAGCTGCCAGTAAAGGAGCGTAAATTGAATCTCCATCATACACATACAAGTGGTCCCAACTGCACTCTGTGGCAAAGTGATTGAATCGAAGCCTGAGGATTGTGTTTGGCCTGTAAAAAAAAAAGGAATAAAAAAAAGATATTTGTAATTAGCCGCTCAACACATACGGCAAAGTCCCTCCAACAAACTACTCCAGTGTGAAGCTGTCCTCTAAAAGACTAAAACTGAGTGACTCAGTGTAACTGCAGATGCATCAAACATGCTGTGGCTTTCTTTTTTGGTGTGCACGCTCCCCTGGTATTAAGCAACAGATTCTTTATGGTCAGAAAAACTGTAACCTTAAATCTTTCCCCACCACCAACGGCAGAAATTGAAGAGCAGGCACTGCCAGTCCTCTGCTCTTTACCAGTACTGACTCCTCTAATGACAGGGCTTTGCAGAGGTAAGCATGGAAAATCTACATGGGCAATACCTTCACATGTAGATGTGGCACTTAGAGACAGGGTTTAGTGGTGGACTTGGCAGTGTTACGTTTCCGGTTGGACTCTATGATCTTAAAGGTCTTTTCCAACCTAAATGGTTCAATGACTCTATGAAGTATCATAGCCACTATCAGGGAACTAACCAGAGCTCTTTTTCTTGTTCAAGGGATTTTCTGCAGATTGATAGGCTTACAATGGCCTGAGATTATTTATTTGCCCAGAAGCTAGCAGAAATCCTTCTTCTATTACTTTATTACTTCTGCAGTACTGCAGGATGGCCCTCCTGAGGGAAGCCCCTCTAAACTGGAAATTGGAAATATGCCTCAGTGGATGCTAACTAAAGAAATTTCCAGTCTTGCTCATGACCTTCTGGGAGCTGGAGAAAACAGGTCAAGAGAATGCAGAAGAGACACGTCTTCTACAGGATGGGAAGCCCTGCTGCTTTACCCGTTTCCAAAAGGAAGGTCTTTGATTATTACTTGGACTGTCAAGATACAGTAACCACTCACTGCCCCTCATTTCTTATAAATGCTAACCAGGTTGCTTGATGTTCTTCTGGAGATGCGTTACAAAACATACTGGGACCAGTTCAGAATGAACGAGTTGGAAGTCCTGGGAAGAGACTTGCTGCCTTCCACCTAAATGCAGCGGGCCCAGCACATCCTGATGTTAACACCACCGGTCAAGTCAAGAAGAGTCTACTCTGTTGACTTACTAAGTTAAGACAGGACCATCAAGAGACCTGGTCTTCTGAGATGTATCAGCAGGAAAAAGGTTTTATTTAGTTGATGTGGGGATGGAAACAGTAGTTCAGACACCAAAACACATGAGCATTTCTTTCACTCCATACACAAAAGATGCCCACTAAGCCATAACCAAGTAACATATATTTAGTTACCATTAGTTTCATGGCTAATATGCAAAGATACATCTAAAGAGAATCGCACAGAAGCCACAGCATCTACCTAATTTAGCGCTTAGCTCAAGGAGGGTGAAAACACCACTAACATTGTGCTTGGATCCTGAGATAAAAAGGAAGTGAATCTATAGCAGCACTGCTTTTTCCTACCCACAGCTGTAGCTGTTGAAAGGATAGATGCAAGTGATTAGGATCTCTTCAACAGCATTGCCCTTGGGTTCAGATGAAATCTTTGTTCATCCTAATCAAATAAATTAATAAAATGTCAGCTTGCTACAGAGTCCTTCCTGCCCACAGAAGGGGAATTCTTTATGGAGTTACTCTGCAAAATAATTTTTTGATAGGCACAATGATCTACTCCAGGCCTTTGAAAAAAGAGCAGCAGGTGTAACTGAAGGATAATGTCTTGCTTAAAGAAAAGATACAAATAGTACCTCAAGCATTTCAAAACTGAGCAGCCTATGAAATTGTAGGGGGTTGTCTTCTATTTTAACTGTCTGACAGCTGTAGAGCAGAAAGAAATACTTAATCAACAAAAGCTTTAGACCAAGAACAAAAAGAAAGATACTATCTTTGCTACAGCTACAAACTCATTAAGAGACAGCACTCATTTCCAGAATCACAAGGCACGTGGCTACAGTTTCTGCCTCAGACAGGGTCCTCAGGCTGGCTTTATCTCATCTGCCTTGGCTCATGCTCCTGGGGAAAAATGAAAAGGACACCCCCAGGATGAGGACACAGCACAGACACCAACCAAGAAGACCCAGGAGTGATGCAAAAAGGAAATGAGTACAGTAAGGAATATGTGGCTTATTTTACATCTGAATTTATCTAGTGTTTTCAGTTGCACATTTGGATTGTACCTTTACTTGCTCACCTCAAAAGCCCTCTAAATACTGATATGCTAGCACCGAGGTGAGGGCACTAAGCAAAATGTAACAGCTTTGCAGAAGCTGTTTTTCAAGTCCAGGTCTCTCAGGGAATTTCACATTTGGCAGAGAGCTTGGGCTATTTTCACAAGGGTGCACGTTTCAGCTGTTTGAATCATCATGATTATCTCCTTTCTGTTTACCACCATCCTCTGACAGCAGGGTACAAGCAATGAGAAGCAGGAAAAGGACACCGACTTAAATGCCTGGCTAGGAAAGAAGGAGGAACATTTTTGTACACCTCTTTACAGCAAGTAAGATCTCACTTCAAACCCCATGAAGTGATAGTTCCCTAGGAAGCCTCTCAGTACTAGCAAACAAAGGCTGAAGAAACGGTTATGGTGACATTATCGGGGACCCATGAGCAGCACTTCACTTCTGATAAAAACATGAGTCACATTTTCCTTTAGAAAAAGAAGTTATGAGAGTTAAGCTGGATGTACTGGAATTGCTGAGGCTGGTTTATCTGTAATAACATTCTTGCAAAACATTTTTTAATTACTTTTAATTCCAAACTGGCCACAGTTGTATTTTTACTGCCTACAAAAATTAAGAGTTGTTGCCACTTACAGCATCTAACTTTGATCTTAACCACATTAAAGAACTGGGCTCCTTATATAGTTAATAGTGAGTCGCAGGCTCCCAGTTTCAGTGTTCTAGATGGCTCTCTGGGACAGCTTAGCCCTTACCTTTGAATATTCTGGGAGCTTAGGTATTTAAGTTACTCATCCAAAATAAATGTCTGAAGTAGATGAAGTGAATACCAATTACCCTCCACCCATCAGACCTCCCAAACACAGCAAGACAACTAAAGAAAAGAGCGTATCCTGGGCTTTTAGTAATTTCTGATCCTCCAAGATGGCAAGAGACCTCAGCTTACAGGCGTACAACACGAGTGAAATCGGTCATGATCTCACATGACTTGTTCCTATTCACAAACCTCTCTACTTAGAGATTCAGGGAACAGTATGGAACATGACTTAACACATAGCTGTTAACAAACAGCATCATAACTGACCATGCAGAGTTTTAGAGACTATACAAATTGATTTTACAGCCCTGGAGTCAGCCTGGTGCTATGAAAAACATATTTCAACAAGTCAGAGGCTCTGAACTGCTGTACAGTCAGTACAGCAGTTGACAGATGACAGTCAGGGGATATACACTGAATAGGCCACTCCTAAAATCTTTGCAAGAATATAAAGATCAAATACAGGAAGGGCAGAGAAATGAGGGGGAAGAGGTCTAAGAAACTTCTTGCAGTTTAGAAGATCTTTGCAAAAACGGTCAATGGTCCCTCTGAAGTCCTCATGGCCTAATGAGTAAATAAGCGTCTGAAGTGCATCATTACAGAAACTGATTCTTCATGAATAAGGGCTATAATAGAGTTTTCTCTGTTTTTTTCATACTGCCAAAAAGTCCCATACATAGTGAATCCCAAAGATCTGAATGGCCCACTACAGTAACAGTTAAATAATTTTGTTCTTGGTTTATTTACACAGATGCATTTATTCTCATTTTCAGCACACAGTTTCAATGTGAATGGTATTTTACAGAGCAAACCTCTAATTCAGAAGTCACTTTGGAGGGCTCACAGTTGAACAAAATCCCAAAAACTTATTTACCAAGAATAACTAAGCGCTGCCCTATCCAGTTTTAAGAATATCAAAAAAGAACCATGAGATCTAAAAATACTTAGTGAAGATAAACCTCACCCAAAAGTCACAATAAGCAACACTAAAACCCAAGATGGTTACTACACTCACCTTCCTTCAATCAGCCAGGTGCATTTTGTTTTGTATTTGTAATTTCCAGGCCCATCCGTTACATATCCTGAAGGTCCAGTGAGTCTGTAAATAAAAAATGAAGGCAAGCATTATTCTCTGATGGTATTAAACATTCATAAAGGATTTCCTAAAATTAGAAGATTTCATTAGAAATTAGAAATCCATCATTAGATTTTCATTTACTTAAGAGCCACTACAAATAAACCAACAACAATGTAACAAAAAACAATCGGACAATTGGGATTCTCCTGTTAAAACTCTGTACATGCTTTCTGATGATTATCCTTAAAGAACAATTGAGAGCGATAGTTTCTCTATCACATTGATGGTATTGTTTCGAACCAGCACTTCAGGGGGAAAAAAAAAAAAAA
>VYXH01009044.1:51537-67299 GCA_013397275.1 Burhinus bistriatus
AAAAAGACCTTCCTCCACAAAGACAGACTAATACACAGACTAATACCACACAGCCAGTAAAAGGCATTCCCTAACAGAAAAGCTAAAGTTATTCCAAAATTATTTATTTATACAAACCACACAATTCTTGCAAGAAGTTCAGATGCAACCCATGGCGTAACCTCTCGCCCATTTTGTATCTGACTCTTCAAGTCCTTTACAGCCTCCTGAACGGAGGACTAATCCCCATAACTCTCCAGTGCACCGACAGACCTTAACTCCTCATGCATCAAGGGCTGCATAACTCAGGGTAACGTCAGAGAATGGCTGTTCCAGGCATCCCCCACCTTTGGTAGCATGTTCCCATCCCCATGTCAAAGGATCATAGAATCGTTTTGGTTGGAAGAGACCTTTAAGATCATCAAGTCCAACCATTAACCTAGAACTGCTAAGTTACCACTAAACCATGTCCCTGAGCACCACATCTACCTGTCTTTTAAATACCTCCAGGGATGGCGACTCCACCACTTCCCTGGGCAGCCTGTTCCAATGCTTGACAACCCTTTCAGTGAAGAAATTTTCCCTAATATCCAACCTAAACATCACACATTAGGTGATCAAAGCCAAAGAGCCGAGTGGTCCACACTGCTGGGATGGTGCTAGGACTACCCTATGAACATCCCTTGCCCTCTGCACCTATAAACAGGAGGTGACAACTTGACAGTAGCAAGAGACTCTGGAAAAGGATATAAAAGCAGAAAGTACAGCTGGAATCATTCATCCCAGGATACTCAATCAACCCCAGCGCTTAAAACCATTAAAAATTCAAGATGCCACTGAAAAAGAGAAAGGAGCAAAGCCAGCAAAGGACTCATTTTTGTCAACATCTGCAAAACATTGTACAGTGTAAATTCTAGACAACTGCACTTGTCTCGACACTGCTTACAGGGATGTCCAAGCAAGCAGCAAACCCAGTCTGGAGCTCAGAAGGGCGTTTTGATGAAAAGTTCAAAACAGATTTCAGAACCATGCTTAACCCTTTGCTGTTGTACGAACGAAATTGATATTCATGCTCATTAATTGTAATTACTTGTAATGAGCATGGATACAGGTACTGGAAAGAGTGAGCAAAGCCATGCAAAACTTGCTTTCACATTTCTATTACTCCTACTCGAAATGCAACAACCAGACACATCCACACTGTAAGATAAAATGAAGGTAGCAATCTACTAGCTGCAGCTGTAACTTCTCCTCTCCACAGATTTTAACAGGGTATGTTTTCTTCAAAGACCACGGACAACAGAGAAGACAATCATACTTCATCAAGGCTGAGGGAGACGGATCTAGCAGGAGTTTGGGACAGCAAATCCGATACATCACTTGGGCTCCCAAAAAACAGGTACTGAGATTCTGCATCTTCTGCTTTAGCATAGAGACTGGTAGGAGCATGCATGGGCTGAAGACAAAACCAAGAGCTAGACTGTTGGGATACACACTCCCATCTCATACGAATTAGTCCAGATATTCCAGATTGGTTTTAACAAACAGCTGAAGTATAGCAGAAACAGCCGAAAATAAATTACCAAGGAAGGATGACATCAAATGGAAGCAGTATCTGAAGATGCCTAAACACCACATTCTGGCAGAGTATATACTGGCACATGAAACAGGATTCCTACCTAGGGAGGTAATAAACGCCATTGTCGGCACATGGCTGGAGCAAATTACAACCTTCTGGCAAAATGAAATTGTCCTACTTAAAACACAGTTTCAGTAAAACAAAAACACTGCAAAATCAAATTTGGCAGAAAAGAGAAGGAAGCAAAATCAGAAGTTCCCAAAGCCAGTATCTTGGAACCTTTTGCTGTGCCTTTTCCTAATGATCTGTTACTGTTATCATCTAATCTTTTAAAAATATTTTGAATGAGTCAAAATGGTTTTCCAGAATCTTTTCCATAGAGGACTTCTAAGGTTCATCTCTGATCCACATTAAAAAGGCAAAACCCACAGATTTTGAAAACCACCTTCCTCTTCCTCCGTATTAATTTCTTATAACACTTTTCAACCTCAGAAATTTAGCTTAAAATTTTTAAAAGCCAGTTACTGAATTGCTGCAGGAGATCTACATTTAAGCAAGTGAAGAAACAACTCTAATTTTCAGGAGCACCGGAAACATCTGTACCTTCTATGGAGATACAGATAGATTTGGATATAGATAAATAAACATACACACACAGATACATACATATTTTAAGGCTTTAACATCTTTGAAAATTCAAATTACTTATCAACTGACCAGAAATTTGCAAAAGTAGATGCAAATTCTAAGTTGTAGGCAATAACATCTAGACTTCCTGTCTAAAAATTCATCCTTTTGAAAACAGTATCTGTGGAAAAGCCAGGAATCAAACTGTATCAACGCTTCAACACTGACAGCACTTTGCATGCAACCAAGAGTAAACAGACTTTGGAAACCTGAGCAAGTCTCGCAATCTAAAAACAACCATATGCAATCTGCCAAGCTCTCAAAGAGCCTCTGCTCAGAAAACTCTTTGAACAATTTTCTCTCGAAAAAATTACTAAATCATTCACCACAAAAATGCTATCAAGAGTGATGGGGGGGTGGGGGTAGAAATCCTGTTAGTACTGTAACCCCAGCCATGTCACATCTCAGGGGGGGAAAAGAAGAGCATTTTGATTATCAACATAATTTAATCATATTTCAGCAATGCAAAATCAAAACACAGGATTTAATTTTAAAATTATAAGAAAAGTCAAATTTCTTTGATATGCTATTCAGTTAAATAGATAAATTAAATACTAATCTGTCTTATAGACCACTTAAATACTTATCTGGAAGTTACTCAGATTCCTTACTACGCTTTAGAAGCTGCTGCCATTACGAACAAACACAGGATATTAAAAAAAAAAAAAAAAGTCAGAGTTGACTTCTCTGAAACCAAAAGAAACAGGAACTAAGCTCGTATCCCCCATACTGCCTGGCACTGGCAAGGCATTAGCAGATCTGCATTACTCTATAAACACTCACAGAGACATGCTCCAAGACAGACAGAAATAAATACTAAGCACTAAAAGCAAACTGAAGCTGGAATTTTATCTTTATATTCAATAGAGAAAGCTAAACTGATCCCACCTCTAGTTAAAAAAAAAGCAAACAAAATCCCTTGTCCCTTCCAAGTCAGTCCTGTTTGCACTGTAGGTGCCGGTGCCTTGTTCAGTACTGGTGGGCACTGATAACTAAGACATGTCCTACACAATGTTTTGGCTTTGTCTATGAGCAAAGGCTCAGGAAGGGAATACATGAGTAACTTGAGGAGGAAAAACACCCCAGAAACGAAGTACTTCAACACAGGATATTTTCCTAGTGTACACAGGGCTATGCACTAGAACTACTCTCATGACATACACTAGAAGAACCTGCTACCAACACCACTAGGCTCTGAGGTCTTCTGCCCTACTAAATGCTTTGTGTGTGTTTGTAATTTTATCAGCTACATAAATCAGACTCCATAAAGTATAGAAAGGTATCAATTCCCATTTTTCTTTGCTAACTTGGTAGTACATGATGCTACTCTACAAGCAGCACTTCTGTACTACTTGGGTGTCACATCTACAACTCTGCAAGGAGCAGTTGCTACACCCTAAGGGACCAAAAAAGCAAGGTCCTTTATTCTCTGTGATGCACAAACACACATACACACAGGTGGAAAAATATACACAAAGCATAGGTAAAGCATTTAGTACCTACAAAGCTACAATATTGACTTTAAAACCTCCAGGGTGGAAAAACAATTGCAAGGATCTGTTTACAAAACTCAAGATTTAAAAATATATACGTATGCTCATGTGCATACATACACTACTGAAGGCTTGTTTCAAACTTTACCAGGTGGCAACAAGTATTATGCACAGCTGGGGTAAATTTTTCATGGATTTTCAAGTGGACTGCAATATTTAAGAATCAAAGGGGAAAAAAAGGGAGTTAGGGAGCTGAATCTACACCACGTGTATTCAAAGGGCTCCGACCTTGAGTACTGCCTATTTCAATTTTCTGTAAGACAAAGACAAAAGGAAAGCAATGAAAAGGATGAAGATCATACAAAAGAGAGCCTGCTTCAAAGTGAAATATTTTATGTAAAAGACTTCTGTGTATTTAGCTACTCCCCTCTAGTTCTGGGAGCCCCTAAGAAGCGCAACACCAACACAAGAAAATCAGACAGCAAGCAATGGCATCTCCTGGGTAAAAAGCCAAATCAGAGTACTGGAGCATACCAGATAAATCCATGTGTTTTTAATAATAACGTAATACTAGCAGTGTGTATTTTTCAAATACAAATTAGTATACACTGACAAAGTTCCTACAGAGACATTAACTGCACAACTAGGCAAAGACTCAAAGATGTTATCTAATTACCATCTAATAAATCTAAAGCAATCCTCTTGCTAATAGCTGTGTACATGTCACAAAGTCAACAGCAGGTTATAACTTAGCACTAAATCATTTTGTGGCACTTACTTCCAAAGCATTGCATCATTAAAGGTACACTATATGCTGGCAACAGGGTGTTGAATATATTTCTTCTCATCAGGAGTACAAAAGAGAAAATGCAGATTGCCTTTTCTTCATTACTCACCAGAAAAGATAAGCAGCCTGGTTTGGTTTATAAAACACATTAAACCTTAACCTCTAAGAGGTCATCAGTGGATCTCAAAATCAGTTTGCATTGCTTTCGGCAAGACTGCAGTGACACTTGTAATGAATGCCACAGAAGACTTAGCATATTGTCCAGAGAGTTTTAGCACAGCCTTTCCACTAAGAAAAAAAGAAAAAAAAAATCAAAAACAAACAAAAAACCACCCAAAACCTAGTTGCTCATGCTAATTTTGAAGTTGCTAAATCTAGAGACTGGTGCAAACAATGAGTTTTCCTCCTCTCTCTCCTTTCCTTCCCAAGTGTTGTTGCAATGCCTCAAGCACACCACAATTAAAAGCCATTGTTTTGGGTAAATTTGAAGTTGAAGCCAATAAAGAAAGGGCTGTTACAGCCAATTACCAGAACAATGGCATTCTAGCCTAAATTGATTAACAATTTAGCTTTGTTCTTTTTCTCAATAAGCCCACTGAAGTTAAAGGATATAGGGTTTGCTATAAACAAATACCCTAATTTACAGGCATGGAATAGTGATCAGCCACACAGGGGATGAGAGAAGCAGATTAACAAAATCCATGCATCTATTTCATGGATTTCTAATGTGTAACAGCTAAATCCCCTCTTCTGCCAGCTAGGTGCCACTCCACAGGTAGAACTGGGAAGATATAATTAATTACATGACAGGTCTCACACCGATGAAGGTAATGACATTACCGCAAAATCAAGTTTGATAAGGATTCAACCTATGCAGCAACAGGTACCCAACCAAAGACCATGAAGTGCTCTGGGTACATATAGGGACTCCCTCCCACGTCTAAAGCCTCCCTCGCAACCAAGATAAGGGAGTCCTCAAGATGAGTAAACTCATGCAGAAGTCACCATAGTCCTGGAATTGTCACATCTGATCACCTTAGGTCTACAATTAAGGGTGCAAAGTCACTGCTTGTTCACCCTAATGCTTTTTCAGTTACTCCTTCATGGTGCTATTGCACCATGATTCTGCATCAGCTTGAAGACAGCTCTACCCTGTGATTTCCAAAACTTCTGGATGGTGCAACTCTCCTTCTTCAAGAAGCAGCCCAGCTTATGTCCTCCTCCTCAGGTGATGGTGGGTTGACACAGGATCTGAAGAAAGGTCCCAACTTCAGTGGAGACACTCCTCAACAGTTCCAGCAAAGAGCACTCAAGCAATTCCCATCAAGCTACAAGCTGCACAAAGTGCAAGTGAAGGTGCCTCCATTAGTTTGCTACAACCCCAGCTGATCTGAACACTCAATTTGGAAAGCGAGAGCTCAAAATTCCCACAATAATGCCATTTATGGCCATAGTCTGTAACAGAGGCACACAGCCATGAAATCCCTACAAAATCTGATGGCTTTGCAAGAAAAGAGCGTCTTCAACTATTCTCACAGTAACATGCCGCTATTCCAGTGCTTGCAAAACCATCCTCTGCATTGCCTTCATCAGGGTTTTCCTCCCAAAGAGAATCAGGTATTTCAAGGTCACTCTGCACTGCTACGCCAATCTCACCATGGCACAGAGGTCAGAGTGGAGCGACGATCACACTCTACATTTAATAGCTTCTGTTTTCATCCCACTTTCCATGGTACAGTTGAATTGATCCTAAAGAGCTGTCTTGCTTCAGGAAAAAAAAAAAATTGAATGATTGACACAGTTAATTTGATATGGGAAACACTGTTTCTTCCAAAGAAGAGATTAGCTAGAATATGGAAAGTGATTTCCTGGCTGCTGATCAGAGATAAGGGTGAAGCCTGGTTCGAGGTCTGAGAAAGGATGCTCAGAGAAATTGCAGCAGGTAAAACATATCACTGCAGCCTCTCCTGTCTGAGTCACAACCTGCAGCACTGACGCTTGCAAACCTGCTAAATCCTTCTTTGCTCCTGAAAGATATGCCTTGATCTGACAAGCTGCTGCACTCCAAAGAAGACTGAATGACCGTGGACAGCCTGAGAGAGATCAGAAGGCACAAATGCTCCTACAGTCTTAAAAATCATTAAGTCAACAAGCTAGAAACCAAATATTTTCAAACAGTGCCCCTTCTCCAGTTGGCCCACAGTATCTCCTGATCTTGACACTGTCCCAGCTCCTGCTTTTCTGCTGCCCCTGAAAGCAAATGCCACCGAAGTCGTGTCTTTTGAGGCTGGCTGGTGCCTCTGCCATTATCCTGCTGGAGCTGCCATCTGCTTTCAGCATCAGCACGGATCTTGAAACGCATACCCTCCTCAGCTTATTTGCTGAGCCACACCTCGAGCTCCTCCCACTTGTCTAGTTACTCCTTTAAAGTTTAGCTTGCCCAACCAGCTCTCCTGCTGGGGAAGAGGAATTTCAAAGACATTTAATCTAAAAATGCACTTCAGCTCCTCTTTATCGAAGAAGCTTGCTTTCTCTCTTACCCTACAAACCCAGAAGTTGTAATAGTAAGTAAGCGAATTACATCCAGGGAGAAATCATTTGACAAGACACCAAATTACCCAACCTCAACACTCAGACAACAGAAACGATGAAGGAAAAGCTGATTACCCTCCTCCAACCCCTTTTTCTCATGTCAGAAGCACTGAAAAGTAAAAAACAAACAAACAAAAAAAACCCCCACCACCACAAAAAACCTGTGCTGGATCCCAAAAGACACCGGCATTTCACCAGTTTCAAATCCACCAGTTAGAGACATTGCCTTGTAATTGCATCTGTGTTTGGATGAGCCAGGAATGTGTTGTAGCTGCACCTGATGTTGTTGCTTCTAAGTCTCACCAGCTATTAAATTCAAACTGAAAATATCCCAAATTTAGATTCCTGTCTGTGCTCCTATATCTTCATTTCCAGCCCCATCTCAGAGACAAAAAAACCAGCATTGTACCTCGCATAACCTCAGCTTTATCTTGTCGCACCAAACATCCAAGCTGCAGTGTAAATGTAAATGCTGTTGTGTACCTTGACTACTGCAAATTCTTCCCCCCATTTACATCTACATCTACATTTGGGGAAAGCAAAGAATAAAAGATATTATTATCATCATTACACTACAGGAGCATCTTCCTCATGCAAGCAGTATTTCCTAAGTGTAGATTTCTGTGGCTTTGCTCTACTGTCTCTATATTACCATTGATCTCTGCCTCCATGCTGCAGCAACTCCAGTCTTGATTGCCAGTCTTTCTTTTCTTCAAAACACTTTCCCCAGTGCCTGTATTATACACAGACCTGTTACCATGACAAAAGGCCACTTCATGACATCCCCTTGAAGCCCACCTTTATCCAACGCCTGCACCTGAGACAACGACCACGCAGATGGTGTATGCTACAACAGTTGTCTATTAAGCTGATCTAACAGTTGCACTATGCTTTCCCCATCTGTTCACAAATCCATTTGTTGGATCTTGGCCTAGTTCTTTGAAATAAAGATAATCTAGCTGCAAGTGTCTACAACGCCAAGAAAAACTTGACTCTCATCCTTCACTGGTGGTCCTGAAATGCTCCTGGACTTCGTAGCAGTAAACTGTCTGCTTCACACCAGGCAGGAGGAGACAGCAGTGCAGAGCAGAAGCAAATAAAGCTCACACATCATAAACTAACTTTGCTGCAGAAAAAGGAATATATCAACCCCTCTCTTTTCCTTGCACACAATAAATCCTTACAACCTTTGGCCAAAAACCCTTGCAAAGAGTCTTACCCCACACAAATTTCCTCAGCATCACCCAAAACTCAACACCCTGCAAGACGAAAGTAAGGAGAAAGCACATTATGCGATGATTAAAGAGAATCATCAAAGTCTAATGATGAAAGATCTCCAGAGCCAGACAGGTCCCATCAAGGTCTACCACTGGAAGATCAAAAAAAAAAAAAAATTCATTGCATTAGATGATCCAGCCTGACTTTGGGTAATACATAAAACAAACACTATAACTTATGCTTAAATAAAATGTATCATCTAGGAAAAAATAATGATTCTAGATACACTCAGGAGGATTAAAAAAATCACGTCATTCAATTTTTTTTTTCTTAATCTGTGTCTAAGTTCCAGTTTGCATTTATCAAACTTCAGCTCCAATCATTAAGTTTTTGTTTAGTTTTCTAGAGGCATGTGAGGGCAGAATCCTTTATTATCTAAATTCATCATCCCACTCTGGAAGGTTACAGAGTCTCTTTTTAAAAAATCATGTACTGCACTAGTTAAATCTGGTTAGAAATTAAAAATCTAACAAATCCTATGTGAGATCCTAGTTTAATAATTTATGCTTGTATCATCTGTATTCGTACATGCAAAATTTCTTACTCATATTAGGGTAAAATATAATCAGTGTAACTTTAACAGAGAAGAGTCTATACATATTCAGTCTATACAGAACAAGTTAACGTGTATCTAGACAGGGGTTTTTTTTTTCCAAGATCTTGCAAGCTCAAAGGTTTAATAATCCACAAAACCCAACATTTCTTACAAATGAGCTATTTTAGACCATTTCAAGATGCAGTTTGCACTTCTGATTCTTTCATTATTCTGCCCTCTCTTCTGTTTCAAAAGTTAATTGTGATTCAGACTTAGTTGCAAATAGCACACAAGGTTTGTTGAATGATTTTTCAGCACTTTCCCAAAATTAGAAACATTCAATTAGTCAAAAATGTATCTCAAGTACATGTACAAGCATTTAAATTGCAGTACACCACACCTGTGTACCTTGTAAATAAGGCATTGTAATTAAAATTTTTAAAGCACATGCTCAGAATTGACAGAGGCATCAATATTCTCCTCCAGCTGAAGAGCACTTTACTTTGATAAGCTTTCAAGTTACCAGTCCTACATTTAAACCCAGGCAAAAAGTGTTCATTGGTGGGACGTGTGTTGTATTGCAAATGAAGTGGGGTTGAGCTGCCAACTTAACCTTCCAGCCAGCAGGAATCGGAAATAAATGGAGTTTAAGGCCATCCTCACGGAGCAGAGGACCATCATCCTGCTGCACTTTGCTAAGACATATGCAAAAACCCAGGTCTTTGTAAAGAAAGTAAAATCAGTAGCAGTAATCTCTTTGCCCTTTCCAAAGCTACACTTGAAACCACTGTGCCCAGTCCTTCCTAACCACTGCACTCCAAAATACGCCATTTGAACCCTCAAGAAGCATGTTTAAAGTCTGCAAACTTGCCCCCCTCCGCTACTGCTCATTCCTAGGCCAAACACAGAGTGCAGTACCTGGTAGCACCATTTACAGAAAAGTTCAAGCCAAAGATCAGCCAATTTTGCAGCAAAAAAAGGAAAATGGAAGTGTTGAGACATCCTATAAGTAAGTATCACAGTCTGACCCGCTTTCCTAACAGGCATGGAAATAATTCCTTTTATTTCCTGCCTGACATTCAAAATTTTCTAAGCTACAACGTATTAGTGTTACCTGCTAGAAGAATTATTCCCAGGAAAAAAAAAAAAAGTTAGAAAACAGCTTGGTGTGACGGTTAACTTCTACTTGGTTCCAACCTGAAAAAAGGATTTTGACGCACATCCTCAGGTGTAGATGACTAAAATAATAAAGTATGTCCCAAAATCCAGATGGGGTTTTGTGAACCTACAGAATGACAATCTCTAACATTTTAAAGCAGGTTTCTGGCTGAAGTGACACAGAGAAGGTCAGGCAAAGATCAAGGAATCAATATTCAAAAAGGAATCCAGGCTGGAACGTGTGTTTGGGGCAGCCTCGGTTTATTTACATCGATTTGTTGCTGCAACAGTTTTTACTGGATATTCACAAGAGCTTCTACACCCAATAAAATGCAACAAGTGGCACAGTTTTTTATTCTGCTTCTTGACACCACAGACATATCAATGTAGCACTTGACAACTAAGCATCCAAAAACAAACTTGGAAGAAAATATTATATTTACTGATAAAACAGATTTCCAGAAAGATAGTAAACTCATTATACCTTGATAAGCATGTTAATACGGAAGCTGTTCTCAAGGGTGCCACTAGTACGAATAATGCAACATCCATAGAAACCCTTGTAAGCTTTGAACATTACATTTAAACTTGAGAGAACAAAACAAGTGTGGTCCCCTAGAAATAAAGTGTACATGTTCATATCACAGAAGGATACACTGTCTGGCCCAAAAATGTTGTTCTCACGTGTATTACCTCGAAGAATGAAAGGCATGTAAATATTATTTGGCTTTAAGGAGGGGACAGAGAAGAAATTAATTGAGGGGAGATGGGGAAGTCCACAGAGCATCAGTAATAAAAATAACCTAACCTTTTCAATCAGTACAATCTTCTAAAATCTGATTAAAATATTCCATTTTGTACCTCATTTCAGTGAATCCTGCTCCCAGACATATTCTCTCCAGCCACATGAACTCTCCTTCCTAATAGCCCCTCCAGCACACACACCTGAAAGATTACAAACGGTCATTCAACCCGGGACTATGACCGCTGGCTCACAGAGGCGAACCCCGCTCACCACTGATTCTTGACCACAAAGTCTAGTTTTGTTTCCAGCTCTGTTCCCCTGCCACCGAACATCTTTCGACACCTGCAGAAGCACCTGGAAATGAGCACCTACCTTCATAACATAAACAAGCAACATTTAACTTAAGATTGCCAATACCCAGGAGAAAGAAAGATGGGAACAAAAAGCTCTCTCTTCCAATTTCTGGTTTTACAGGGACTTCTCATTTCCACATATATATTGGTATAGAACTGGAATCACCTTCCATAAACAGCGTATCAGTCCTTCTCCCCTTCCCTTACGTTTTCCAGTTCAAGCCAGCTGTTCCTCTATCCTAAGGACCATTGTACTAAATTCTTAATCACAGCGAGAAAAAGAATGATTTGTAACCCCTTGCAGAAAAGTACAAGTGGTATTTTCCCCCAAATGACTCATTTTTAATGAAAGCAATTTCACATCAAGTAGGAAAAAAGGGAGCTAAATATTGAATACTTCAAGTATTTAATCAAGGCAGATGTACACAGTTAGCTTCCTTGAGAAGTTCCCCTTTGTTAAGTAGAACAAAACTCAAAAATCAAGAAAAATCCAGATGACTCAAATTTAGGCAGGAGTACATTTACATACTAAAAATGCAAATACTGAGCACTCATACAGCTATGTGTTCTCACTCCTCTTGCGCTTCTGCACACCGGTATGCTGGGCTCATCCACACGATACGCCCCCAAACACAGTCACACTGCTGCCGAAATAGGTTACATACCAACATGAAAAAATCTGGCATTAGGATGGTAAACAAGGGGGGGGAGGGGGAAAGAGCATCATAAGCTCTAACGCTCCTCAAGAATTAATTTGCTATCAAAGCACAACTCTAGCATATCTATATGTTACCACCAACCTGTATGTTTGACTTGGCATCAGAAATGCTGATGCTTAGGAAGGTCAGCACAATACAGACATACATTTGGCGAGCATAAAAATCTACCTATGCAAACCCTCCAGTGTGCAGCCTTTTATCAGGGCAAGTTAAAGGACTGGTGAAATTTCTCTGAAAGAGTCAACAAATTAGGTCAACTCTATGAATGCTCTACGAATCCCTCATTTAGTTGCCACCATAAGAAATACAGTTTTTAATACAATGCTGTTAACACCTATGAGATGGGAAGACACCTGCTCGGGTTTACACCCAAGTACAGAGCCAGTATCACAGCTTAGCAAATGGAGAAAAGGCCAGACTTTACACAGATTTGGTTAAATCATCTTAATCCCGTAAATGAAAATTTTCTGCTGCTAGCACAGATCGGTTTAACTACACTCAGCTTCCTCCACTAGCTAGCCTAAGCTTTTCCACCAGCTTGCTGCAAGAATGAAGTACGCCCACGCCACTCAAACCACCACAATGTTTATTTAAGAGCTTTCAAAAATAAACCAAATGTGAAAGACATCCAGTAACTCAACAGCTCTGAACTCTAGGATGTGAAGGACTGGAGTGATTTTCAAATACCGGAGCATGTTTGGCAGCCTCACTGTGACCAGCAAATATAAATCCCTCAGGAAAAGGGGTGGTTTTAGCCACTATAGACTACTACACTTTATTAAAAGCATCTGCACAACAAATTTTACAATCCATATCAGATATTTCCTAAACCAGCAAGACAGATTCTTGGCTATCAAAACATCAAGCCTTGATTCCTTACTGGGATGGAAGAAGTAGCAAGAAAACTCACTTTAAAAAAAAAAAAATCCTTCCAAAGAATAGACTTTTTAAGTGCATTTTAATTAAGCAAAGACTATGAGAAAACATTTTATTTTTGGAATAAATGTTGAAAATTTGGAAACAATGCACTCAGTGGCACATAATACAGAATTTATGGTTTGTGTCAACGCAATCTTAGCAACAGACTCGCTACAGTATCTTTATAATCCAAGATCTGTTAGCATTTCTTTATACATAAGTAGCTCTTGAGTGTTTGTCTATGAAACAGCTCAGCGGTGCAGGGAAGGTCACAACCGCCAGCCTACTGATTTCTCAGTTGCTGAGGCCAATTTGCATACATGGTTTTTTTGTTTTGTTTTTTTTTTTTTTCTCCCCTCTTTTCTTGTAGTAAGGCAGTGTCTAACATACATCTCTCCTGATAATCACTACAGAGCAAAGAAATTCTCCTTTTAAAAAAAATACATACAAACAAAAATCACAAAACCCACAGCGCAAAACAACAAATCCAATAGACGAACTATGTAATGAACACTGGGGGCAATCCAGAAGATAACAATTGTGGGCGTCCTTCGAGCGCAGGAGGGGCAGGTCTGCAGAGCCTGCAGCCATCCAGCAAAGAGCCAAACTCCCCAAGGGAAGGCGTAGCTGCAAAAATCATTGCTTCCATCTCCACGTCTGCCATATGCACCTTTCCCATCGCCTCCAAAATGAGTTAGAAAGGAGTTATTCCTGGACAGTAGAGGGAAAAAATTAAATTCCATCTGCTCCCGACACATTTGTAACAACAAAAACAAAGACAGTGGCTCAACACTACTTGTGTGAAGTCTTGAAATAACCCCTCACTTCACCACTAAGCTGAGCATGATTTACAGGCCACCTCTCAACTAACCATCTTTTAAAAAAAAAAAAAAAAAATCCCACCTCCTTATTTAGGATTCAGTCATCTCAAATTCTTTCCTCACTCCAGTAACATCCATAGGAAAAGCATGTTTGCACTAACAAGGAATTTTGCACAAAATGTTGCTCTGTTCACATTAGTTTAAGAAAAACAGGAAAGGAAAAGATTTTGCCTCATTCCAGTTTCCCAGTTAGCTTCTTACGTTTTCATTTAGTTATCTCTATTCATAACTGAGATGACTTAAAACATTATTTACAAGAGAAACACCAACCACCTACGGTAAGCACCCTTAAGTCCTGTAAGAAAAATTTCATTCCTGCCTTTAAAATTGCTGAAACTAAGACACGATACTTTGATACACCCTATCAGTAAGGATGAGGAGAACCACTTACGCGGAGTCCTCAGGAGCAGAAAGCAATAACCCACTTCACATCGAGTGCTTCCCTCTGGCACGCTCAAACACTGCTGCATTGTCTGCCCGGCTGAAGGATTTCAAGGTGTTGATGTGACTTGCGCATCTACAAGGCTGTTTTCCTCTTGAATATACTATTATTCTTGGCCCAAAGCAGCTCTATGCCCTGCTGTCCGGCTGATGAATGCTCACAGGCATAGCACTGAGGGCAATCTTGGTGTCTTAGTACTCATTTCGGCTATTTAACACAATAAATACCAAACTTCAGGTTATTAAAAGAAGGAAATTTCAAGATGAATGCTTTCCAGACCTAACCACAGACTTATCAATGCATCATAAGGTCAGTAACTTCCTCTTATCTACTGTGCTTTAAATTAATCTGTCAGAGATAATCTATAGAACAAGGAATAAGAAGTGCAACAGTCACGGTAATAAATTCCTCTTTGACACATGAAAAATACAAAGGTACCAGTTACTGGACGAAACAGTTTTCAGGAATCATTTTGTTCTTATGCTAAAATTATCGATGCAAAAGGATAAATAAAAACTCAAGCAGCTGGTGTCTTTTTAAGTTTAAAGTCAGAGAGACATTTTTAATAGACTTGGTACTTGCAATCACTGCTGATACAGTGGAGAACTTTCATAGTGGACTGTCCAGACTTCTTTTAACTATGGTCTTCAAAAGACTTGCCCGCAGTGGTTTCAAAATGCCCGACAAAAACAGAAAAACGATGGCTACACAATCTTTTCTTCGAAATCTTAAAACTCACACGTCCAATTTCAGAGCCCCTCCAAGCATCCCAAGTATCAGGACCACTGAGCACTCAACTGGGTGAGGTTCATATAGCACTGGTCATGTTAGAGCCCTTCTATACTTGAATACACAGAGCTGCAATCTCAAAAAGCAAATGGGATTCACAGGAAAGCAGAGAGAAAGGTGGTGCCCAGCACTCAGGAGCGTCACCAGCCAGGATGAGCTCTGGGATGAAGAGGAGCTATCATGGCAGACTGCCGCAAGGCCAAGCAGGATGAGGATGGAGACCCAACTTGTTTTTCCCCTTCATCCCACCTGCAGAAACAGATGATTTTTGCCTGCCAAGAGCTCTGCAGTACTATCTTGAGCTTTTTGCATCTCATTATTTAATTTATTTATTAAAGCCTGATTTGGAAAAAGGGAGACAAAACTTGCTTAAAGCACTTGGGTTTTATTTAGATTAAACCAGGCTGTTCAAACTGGCTCGTAGCCAAATTGTTCCACTAATTACAATCCGTATTTTAACAGAGAAAGTGGAAATACTCAGTTAGATTCTCCAGCTGCGTAACTCTTTACTTAGAGGTTGTGTTTCTCATCTCAGCAAGTTTAACAAGCAGAGTTTGAAGCATCCAACAATTCTCAAACCGCAGAATGGCATTCCCCAGGAAATAAGTCAATTTAAATTTTAGCTGTAAAATTAAAGCACATTAACTGCTCACCATTAGTTAAATATTACAGGTGAGAAAGCAGCAGCTGCCCCAGGTACAGTACTAGCACTGCCACCCGTTTCAAATGAAGGTTAATGGGCAATAACACCACAAAAGCAGTAAGGATCAGCAGCGTTTTAACCCTTGCCATCAACTACATAACAAATCACATAATGAGTTTCTTTC
>VYXH01009044.1:67454-84419 GCA_013397275.1 Burhinus bistriatus
GTAGGTATTTTAAAGACAGAAAAAGCCAGAACTGATAAATATTGAATGCTCAGCATTTTTAAGAGGTGGGTCATTAATTTAAAAGCTTAACTTGAGCTACCATTTTCTGCTGTGTGTGGTCAACAGTTTTAACAGAGAATCCAAGTGTTTCATGAACAGCAAACATACAAAATCCTTGAAAGGAGACAGGGCTCTTTGGCCAAAGACAATTATTAAACTAGCCCATCCAACGCAGGACGGGACCTTTCACAACAGCCGCTTCTAACATCAGAGAGCAAACAGGGCATTTTTACAGAGTTCGTACAGAATTTGCAAGTTAAACGTAGCACAGTTTGCTGTTGCTTCCGAACCCAAATGAATTTAGTTCCTATTTGCATGGCAGGTTTACTACCTCAGCGAGACAGCGGATTTCATACCATTAGTGTTGGTTGGCGTAATAATCAATAAGTAATTCACGCATGGAGAGTGGGTAGTAAAAGTCACAGCTGATTCATTTATTACGGGTTTGGTTCAGAGCTGTCTTTTGCCTGTGAACCTCACCACTGTATAGCGAACTGAAAAGCAGACGTTTTCCCCATGGCTCTTCGTCCTCTTTTCTCTGGAGACAGAATTATTTCTACATGAGCAGTGCCGTGACTTGTCAACAAGCATATATTGCTCTGCCCAACAAGCCTCGATACTCCAAAACCTCGTCTGGCCACTAATTTGCTGCAGAGCATTTAGTAGCCTACCTACCCTAGCCACATTTCCACGTTTATCAAACATGGGTACGTGGGAAAAGGAGTATTTATGACAGTCTCAGGGTAGTGAAGCATTACATAAAAGCTACATGTTAGTGCAAAACCATTGCAAGATTAACACAACATCATTTCAGAACTGTATTTAAAATAGTCATTTTTTGAACCACAGAGGAAGGTTGCAACAAATGAGAAAACATTTATGTAAATAAATCTAGGGAAAAAAGAGTATTTGTAAATATGCCTTACTGAAATTTTACTTAAAAACTATAATGTATGTAATTGGTGTTCCACAGGTTCCACCATTCCTCACCAATAATATCACTTCTGATGTGAGATTTTGTTTGAATTTTCCAAATCATTAAAAGCTAAAATGGTTGAAATTAAGGTTACAATCCCACAAGTGCTTAAGTACATAAACTTTATCATAAGAACAGTGACTACATGTACTGTTGGGTCTGTCACACAGGCAACCAGGAGTGGGAGAAGACAGTTTCCAGCAGAAAGCTGGAAACATATAACCTTGCATTTTAAACAAACAAACAAACAAAAAAAAAAAAAAAAAAAAAAAAAAAAAAAAAAAAAAAAAAAAAGAAAACCAAACCACCCCAAACATTACAACGTTGGAAGCAATGAAAAAACTGGACTTCCTGCAAATTAATTTTATATACAGAAGAGCACCTGAGACCTTTTGAGAGGCCCCTGAAAGGTCAGGCTTCCTCAAACAGCAGTTTTGGGGTTAACTTCAGCTCCGATGGAAAGCACAGGCAGGAGAGAACACCCAGCCCACTCTGCTGTCAGAAGTTCACCATGCCAAACAATGCTGAGTGATAACATAAACACATTATTTTGCTTTAATTGTTTCCATTCGAGGCTGTTGTTCTATATTAAGCATGTTACAGGCCTTTATATAACTTTTCACATAGTTAAATTTCAATATAAAAATATTTTTTCCATTTGGGAAAATACTGACCTAGTAATGATTAGGAAACAAAATACCTGTATCTGCTCCCAGTCTAAGCTGTCAGCTGGAAAATGATGTGGGGGGAGGGAACCCCCAAACTTCTAATACAGTTTCATAGTTTTTAGAAGTGAAGACCAAAATGTTTTTAGAAGTGAAGAACAAAATGTTTTTAGAAGTGAAGAACAAAATGTTCTGCAATTACTGGCTTCCAGTTTGTAACACATCTGAGTAGATGGCAGCAGTCACTAGGGTACAGCGAGTGATGCACAGGATCATTGAATGACTGGTGCTGAAATGAATCATCAAACTCTCCAGATTAAATGTCAGGACTTGTTTCATTTAGAAAAAAAACATTATTTGTTCCATTTTTCCAAATCACAAGACAAGTCACATGCTTGGCGAAGTCCACCTTCAGTAATTGAAATAATAGTTTATGTTTAGCAGCCATGAAGCATTGTTGAATTAATACTGTTTCTTCTGCTGATAAGAAATAGCTGCAGGCAAGAGCATTTGCTAATCAACAGACATAAAGAACTTCAGCATAAATGACAATCAGACGCCCTAAAAATAAGAGCAGAAGAATCCTCTTTACTAACAGGTGATTAAAAGAAAAAGCATCTGATCAGAGGGTGATGATATTACCCAGGAGATGCTCTTACCAGTGCTTTGAACCTTAATATCATTTTCCCTCCTGCTCCTCACTGCCTTTTTACTTTGTGTTTCAAAATGCATCATGCTGACAAATAACAACCATTCAAAGACCAATTACTGTTTCTGGGTCTTTTTTTTATAACTCCATCTTAATAGGCTTTTTCTGTACATCACTGCTAGCATAACACCACGTTGCACAATGCTGTTTCATCCCCATTCTGTCATTTTACTCACCCTGCTTTTCCAGGATGATAGTGTGATCTCTGTACACAGGCTTCCCAATGATGTCACAAGTGATGTAATCAGTGCACATCCGTGCACTCTACGCACAAAAGTATTAAATCAGGTTCCAGCTCCAACATCTTACCAAACAAATACTCCCATTTTAAACTCCACCTGTTTAACACCTCATCAACCGCTGCCCTTTGACACCTATCATTTGAGAAGGAGCCCGATTAATTTTATGTGAATAGAAGTGACAGAATGGAAGATAAACTTGGTTGTCAGCTTAGTCCAGTTGTTCTGGCTACCACACCAAAGGTGAAAAGTTTTAAAAGTGAAGACCACGTAGCGTAGTCCAGCTTCTCTATTTCAAGAATACTCTGTGTGACATTGCATCAAATGGGCTTCCAAAGTCCAGACGCAGATGCCTTCATCCTAAATGATGTTTAAAAAACATCCTACACACACATATATCATTAGCACTCTTGCCAAAGATATATTTTGTTTAAAATAGCATCACTTACAAATGGCAAACTTCTCTGGCAATTTCTGTCTGTCTCCAATCATTCTTTCCTTTAATGTACTCTAAAGTCCCATTTGTTCTCAAGGTCAAATTAATGGGTCTGTAGACATACAGATCATCTTTTGCACAACTTTTTTTTTTTTTATTAAATAGACACTGTACATCACTGTTCCACAGTCCAAAGACTCAACTATTGTTACTTTCTATGACCAGTGCTTCACCCTCACTATTTTTAAAACTGCTCTTAAAAGCTTATGAGTACATGTGCCCAAGGGCAAAATTCCGATTATAATTACATGGAGAAAGATTTTAAAAGCAAATTAAGGATATAGGGATTATAAAACTTCTGAAAATATAACCAAAGCATTAAGATAAAAAAGTAGCAACGAAAAAGGCAGAAAATTTGATTTGAATCAGTGAATGTGAATCCCATTGGTACAAATAATCAAGGCAACATACAACATGGACTATTTTAGGGGGAACACAATCCAAATGTTATGACTAGGACTCCTACATACTCCCTCAGTACAAATAAGTAATATGATATGTATCCACATGTACCATGTTCTCACTTCCAGCACTCAGGATGAGCTCTGCAGTTTAACAGTCTGCTTGGGAAAGGACTCTGCATTCTCCAAAACACTGGTGTGGAAAACAGTTCTCCAAGACCAGTTTTGACAGCTAAGACTCTGATTTGCATCAAAAGTCTGACAACACCCCAGCCTCGGTCTACAAGGGCTGCAAAGTACCTATTTGTACTGAATCAATTAGGCATCAAAGCAGTTAACCAGTTCATAAATCAATCCTGAAATTCTGTCCCGCATTAATTCATTAAGTGCGCTACACTCTCCTGAACTGAAACTTCATTGAAAACATAGGGAAGAAGTCAAGGTACAAAGCACAACTATGTAAAAAAAACAAGACAAACACCCACAATAAACAACACAAAAAAAAACCCTTCCCAAAAAAAACAGACCACATGGTGGACAGAGATTTCCTTTCCCCATTTTCAGTCCTGTTGCAATTTGCTGCTATGAGTTTGCTGTCAATACCACCAGGAAGCAAAGACAGCAGAGAAGCATGCTGTACTCTCTTTGGCTTCACCTGCACATGCTAAGCTCCTGCAGAAATATTTCTGAAGATGACGTGGAATAAGGTTGAAGGTGGTATATTGACATCATCTAACTTTAGTCACCTAAAGTACTCAGTGCCTGTGTTAGCATGCTCATCTCCCAACAGTCCATGGATAGCGTTCCTCAAGAGACAACTCATAACATTTTACTTACATTTTTAGATCCCAAGCAGGGTTTAATTTCACAAGTTTGAGTTTAATTTACAGTGCATGTAAGTGAATGTCTGGAACAATGCCAGTGCCAGCAAATGCGTCTTTTAGATATTTTATTATATAATTTATAGAGACCTTTGCTAACAAGATTAGGATAAGATTATATATATATAAATATATAATATAATAATATATATATATAATATGAAGTTTATTATGTATCAAAACCACTGTGGACAAACTATTTCACATTGCTGACCTGGTCTTTTCTCCTTAGCTCCATCACTTAAACAGGATATTATATATTACGGAACATTAAGTGACCTGCACAATAATTATTTTAATTCCACACCTAGGTTAGTGTAGATAAAGCTGTACAATTAAAGTGTTTTACACATAACATGCACAGAGGTAACTGCCAGAAGACGACCATCTCAACAACATCATTTCGGAAGTTACCACTTCCACTATTTTCACTCCACGCAGAGGTTACAGCAACACAAGACTAATTAGGGCCAATTTTTTCCAGAGTTTGTTTTTAAAGACTTGGTCTATATATTCAAGAGCTAATAATGAACATGTAGACCAAGGAGAAAAGCGTATAAAAAGACTCTTAGCTACAAAGTGATTTCCACTCTAAGCATCAGCAGAAAGGAGAGTCTCTGTCAAAATGCCAGACAGTCACTGTAGATAGAGAAATATATATGTGCGTGTATATATATTTAACCCCATTAATATTATAGCTATCAGGGCTTTTTTTATTTAATTGGAGATTAAAGGGAAAGCAACTTGTGCCAAGTCACAGTCCTGACCTGCTGTAAATCTTTAGCCCATCGCAAGCCCAGACTCTCAAAGGGCTTCCAACACTCAGTCTGTTCATTAGGCACAGCACCTTGTATTCCCCATACCACATGTGTAAGTTGGGAGCATTTAAGCCTCCACAATACTTTCTGGCCTCAAAATGAGTGGCTTTTTTTCTTCAGATATGTCAGAGATACCACAGAAATCATTCACAGTGGTTTATCTCCTCCAGTATCGATGGATAGTGGCCTTCATCCAGCTACTCTTAATTTTTTAGCGTGAATTTGTTGCCTCTGGCCACACCATTCACAAAACCTTTACGTTACAAGACACTACAGGAATCAGCACTTCCAGTTGTGTCTACACATCCTGTAAGTCTTCCTAAACCTGAACAGTAAGATTTCCTTCAGTTGATGACAGGAGTTCTCTTATTTACTGACCTTGCTACAGAAAAGCAAGACAGCCTTGATGCCCAAAGAGGACTTCACAAAGCCTAGCCATGAAGTGCTCAGGCCTTTGCAAATTTGCTGATGTCCATGACTCCATCATAACTTCANCCCAAAAAAAACAGACCACATGGTGGACAGAGATTTCCTTTCCCCATTTTCAGTCCTGTTGCAATTTGCTGCTATGAGTTTGCTGTCAATACCACCAGGAAGCAAAGACAGCAGAGAAGCATGCTGTACTCTCTTTGGCTTCACCTGCACATGCTAAGCTCCTGCAGAAATATTTCTGAAGATGACGTGGAATAAGGTTGAAGGTGGTATATTGACATCATCTAACTTTAGTCACCTAAAGTACTCAGTGCCTGTGTTAGCATGCTCATCTCCCAACAGTCCATGGATAGCGTTCCTCAAGAGACAACTCATAACATTTTACTTACATTTTTAGATCCCAAGCAGGGTTTAATTTCACAAGTTTGAGTTTAATTTACAGTGCATGTAAGTGAATGTCTGGAACAATGCCAGTGCCAGCAAATGCGTCTTTTAGATATTTTATTATATAATTTATAGAGACCTTTGCTAACAAGATTAGGATAAGATTATATATATATAAATATATAATATAATAATATATATATATAATATGAAGTTTATTATGTATCAAAACCACTGTGGACAAACTATTTCACATTGCTGACCTGGTCTTTTCTCCTTAGCTCCATCACTTAAACAGGATATTATATATTACGGAACATTAAGTGACCTGCACAATAATTATTTTAATTCCACACCTAGGTTAGTGTAGATAAAGCTGTACAATTAAAGTGTTTTACACATAACATGCACAGAGGTAACTGCCAGAAGACGACCATCTCAACAACATCATTTCGGAAGTTACCACTTCCACTATTTTCACTCCACGCAGAGGTTACAGCAACACAAGACTAATTAGGGCCAATTTTTTCCAGAGTTTGTTTTTAAAGACTTGGTCTATATATTCAAGAGCTAATAATGAACATGTAGACCAAGGAGAAAAGCGTATAAAAAGACTCTTAGCTACAAAGTGATTTCCACTCTAAGCATCAGCAGAAAGGAGAGTCTCTGTCAAAATGCCAGACAGTCACTGTAGATAGAGAAATATATATGTGCGTGTATATATATTTAACCCCATTAATATTATAGCTATCAGGGCTTTTTTTATTTAATTGGAGATTAAAGGGAAAGCAACTTGTGCCAAGTCACAGTCCTGACCTGCTGTAAATCTTTAGCCCATCGCAAGCCCAGACTCTCAAAGGGCTTCCAACACTCAGTCTGTTCATTAGGCACAGCACCTTGTATTCCCCATACCACATGTGTAAGTTGGGAGCATTTAAGCCTCCACAATACTTTCTGGCCTCAAAATGAGTGGCTTTTTTTCTTCAGATATGTCAGAGATACCACAGAAATCATTCACAGTGGTTTATCTCCTCCAGTATCGATGGATAGTGGCCTTCATCCAGCTACTCTTAATTTTTTAGCGTGAATTTGTTGCCTCTGGCCACACCATTCACAAAACCTTTACGTTACAAGACACTACAGGAATCAGCACTTCCAGTTGTGTCTACACATCCTGTAAGTCTTCCTAAACCTGAACAGTAAGATTTCCTTCAGTTGATGACAGGAGTTCTCTTATTTACTGACCTTGCTACAGAAAAGCAAGACAGCCTTGATGCCCAAAGAGGACTTCACAAAGCCTAGCCATGAAGTGCTCAGGCCTTTGCAAATTTGCTGATGTCCATGACTCCATCATAACTTCAAAACAATAGGAAATTTATAAAAAAAAATAAAGTGTAAACAGAAATCAATGGACACATACACAGTTGTCTCCTAGAGAATTTTTTCTTCAAATCCACAGGTAAAAGCAAGGAATCCCTTTGTAAAAGCTGCCTTCTCCAGTTCTCCAGCGTCAACAGAAGAAAAAATAAATCTCTTTTTCAGGTAATGCTACAGAATCAGGGTCTACAGAGGAGAGGGGGAATCTCACTCCATACAACTATTTCCAAAGTGCAGTGGGTCTGCAAAGCAACAGGGCAGAAGGTCTTTCCCTCCTCCTCACACATGGTGTAAAGAGAAGCTCTTAAATCCTTCTTCAAGAGATCACAGGAACACAGCTGCTTCCTAGAAGACTGTATAAAGCCAACACATAGAGAAAGATCTAGGGACTGAGGACGAACACAAAGGTTAAATGAAGATGGGAACTGCAGAAGTATTTGGATCTTGGCAGTTGTACATGCCCTGAGTCCCATGGCACAGCCTGTGTTTTTAGCCCCGAACAAGATGCATGAAGTTACATCAACTTATAAAAAAGGGAAAACCTCCCTCCATCTTCCCTGAGAGGACCTCCAGCCCAGCTATAGCGACTTTCTCTGGAGGATGCTCCTTGTTCTCCACCACAGCAGGTCTGCAGGCCAGCATCACCAGCAGTCTACCTCCTGTAAGATCTCACTAGCTTTGGTGAACCTCGTGGTAAAATACGGCTCACCACAGTTCATTGCTTGAGGAGGCCTGGTACACAATGTTACAGGGTAAGCCACCATACCTTCATTTCTGTACTCATGTTTCACCATGTTTCTGTCCTAGCTGCCTTGAGATGCTGAATGATCAGTGGGTTTTAGGAGGCTGGGAGTACAGCAAAGGATGTCTTGTCCAGCATGACGTCTCAACTCATCCATACTCTCATACATACACATCTTCTATTGAAAACAAGGAAACCTCAGGCACAGAAGATTTTCTGATGCCTTGACCAGCTTTGATCAGCTATCACGATTTTCACACTGATTTTTTTTTTTCTTTGAATTCCACATGACAAATTCCTGTCAGCACTGAATAGAGAAATTCAGATCACATTTAAACTTCATCACTTTTATCATACAATATCCTTTTTCATAAGCCTCACTGAAGATGATTTAGGCATATTTATAGTAACATTAACCACATTTCTTCTGCAGGACAGTATTATTCTCAGAATAGACAAGTAGGATACCAGTTGCCATGCAAAACTGCCATTGAAGTATGGCTTCTAAACCACCAAATTTTTATGTAAATAGTGTCATCATCAGAACATCTTTGAAACATATAAATAGCTTGTCCTTGTTTCATAGGTAGGGAAACCAAACCAAGAAGATTAGATGAGAAACTGTGTTTGGTTGATGCCTAAAGTTGTGTGGTCATTTATTCTCAAAGGAATCGCACCCTATGAATGCTGTGGCTACACCCCAAACTTTTTTAAAGTAAAACACAGATAAACTGACATGGTGGTACTTAGAGCTTTGGCAGAACTGAAGAAGGGTAAACAAAAAAGTAATGCTGGCTGTGATACCATCCTTTTCTTTCAGGAGACACTCCCACAACTTACAGCAATATAAAACCCGAATATCTTTGCTTAAAAAGGGATTACCAGGAAACGTGAACACAGAAAAAAAAGCTGCTTTCTACCTTCAAGCTACCAGAACACACTGCACCTCTTTTCCAGCTAGCATTAAGCAAGTGGAACCCACATTTTCTTACCCATAAGCCTTGTTACAGCTCACAGTGACCAAAGCCCTGCAGAGATTTCAATCTGTGAAGCCATCCACCATTCCTCAACCCCTGGGCTGGCACAAGCACACCGTTACACCTCTCCCTCTCCCATTTAGCTCTGGTTCAAACACAAAGTCCCAACACTGCCGTGCCTGCCAGCCAAGGGATGCACACAGCCACCCAGTGACGGGGCTCAAAAGCAGAACTGGAGAACAGAAACCAACCCACTTTGGTCTCAACTTCAGAGAGAAGAAGAAACAACTTGCGCATTTTATAAAACCAACCAACATGCCAACCTTGGGCATTTCTTCATTTATTCATTCCCTTCGCCTTTTCGGGACTGAACTCCCCTCACACCCTTTTTATTCTTCCTTAGGCGCTGTTAGAAAAGTTACAGGCTATAAAGCCACTACAGCTTTTCCAGCTGGATCACATGTTCCTGTTTTCCACCAGAAATCCAAATCCCTATCCTTTCACATTCAAACACCAAACCTGCATAGAAATAGTTATTATGCCATTCACGCTCGGGAATTATGCACGTATTGAGACAACATTTGCCTGCTGTCCCAGAAATCTTCAACAGTTCAGGTTACTGAGAATAGCTGCAAATGATCCAAGAACTGTGTTGTTACGTTTTACATAGCTCCGAGTTTTCTTTGGGCTCACCATACAAATTCAAATAAAACAAGTTAATAGAGTATCAGTGATATCCACAAGGAAAAAAAAAAAAAAAAATATTTCCAGCAACATAAGAATGGATGTTTTAGAAAAAATGTGCATAGGCGGGAAGTCAAGTTCTGTTTTTGACTTTGAACCACTTCAACACCTCCTCAAAATGATTCATACTCCAAAAGTTGAACAAGGGCATATTTAAACACCCATTTAAACACCCATTATCATTCCCCAAATCGCTGCAACCTGGACTTGTGAGAAACAGACACTGACTGACCCAAATTTAAAGATCTGCCTGTTACATGTTTGAATGCAACAAATCAATCAGTTAACAAAAGTGCACTAACATACTGTCAAGCAAGTAGGCAGCAACTATAAATAAATGCATCTGGAAACAGAGTGTATCTTGTACAACAATAAATTCAGTTCCAAATTTTTCAACAAAAATAAAAGCAACTGACCTTACAATTACACCGGTTCCTAATCTCCATTTGAAAAAAAAATAAAAATCACAGAACCGTCAGTGACCTCAAAAGTAATTATTTCCCAGTATATCATTTGGAATTCAATACTTTTCTTCCAGCAGACCAACAACTTCGATGTCTGCTTACAATTTGGATACAGTAGAATATTTTTTTTCTAGCAGCACAGAAGTCCTTGTTGGGAAAGAACACAGGAGTTTTCCCTGAATTTTTTCTTGTAACACTGACCTGCACAGTCAGCATTTCAGCCCCGTACTACTTTGCATCTCAGGTCTTGCAATGGCTAGAAATCTTTGTCTTGGCATCGCCTTTGCTGATTCCACCCAAGATCAAAGTATGTAACAAAGGCACACATTGGAGATACTAGGCTCTGAAATCACTATAAAATTCATGTGACACTCTCCCCTCTGCATTAATAAGGTATCAGTCATGTAAATTAATCATTAAACAGGCAGGTGCACAACTTTGGCAGGAAACATGCTGCACATTGCTATGAAAAACCTTCACAAAGCCATCTTGAAAAGTTTACTTTAGAAGAACTCAAACCTGTTCTCGATCGTAACAAGCAATGAAATCCAAAAATTGTGCACAGGGTGAACCTCAATCATAGATTTTCTCCAGATAAGACAATTACATTCAAAATATCTGGCAACAGTGCCACAATACCAACACTTAGAGCATTACAAAACTGTGAAAGGAAGGATATAATGACACACGCACAAAGACATTGGCGGGAAAAACCAAAACAAAAACCACTCAATACACAGCTATAAATTATAACAGCAGCAACTCACCAAAGCTAAATCCACTGGAGGTGTAATTTTTTTTAAAGAGCAATACTAATGACTGAAAAACAGCAGGGATGAAAACTACCACAGCTTTAAAAGCAGAGTTGAAGACAGTTATTCTTTCACTTCACAATGAAATAATATTAAATCCAACCTAAATTTTCTGAATGGAAAAATAGTTCTCACCTTCTGTATCTTAGTTCATAAAAGGAGTTTACAAAAAATGCTAATTCATCTGTGCCAAGCTTCTTATACTTTGAGTAGACAAGCACCACCTTGGAGACGGATATTAAATTTTCATGCAATACAAACACTGACTAATAAGAAAATCTTCAAAAGGGTGTTTTCCTAATGTAGCCTTCCTTATTTTGTGTCCTTTCAGATTACAGAAACTAGTAAAGAAAAAAACAAGGTTTCTGAAAAACAGGAAATAGAAAGAGAAGACAAATAATAGAAAAACTGGAATTTTCACAGCTGCGTTCATACATCCTGCATTAGCCTCTCCAGAAAGCTGAGTGGCACTAGCTAATAGTAAAAGACATTACAGGTAATTTTCACCCATAACAGCACGTGTAACACTCTGTACCTACAAGAAGCAACGACCCCTATTTTCATTTTTACGACATGCAAGAAGCACGTCTGAGATGACTGTCATGTACACCACTATTTCTGCTGCAGCTATGAGCTCAGCAGGCATGGCAGGGAAAAAAAGGTAGCTTATACATTGGGAAACCCTCGGACCACCTCCACTACCATGATCTCCCTTAAACCAGCTCAATTCCACTTCTGCATTTTCAGACAACTGAAAATTCTGAATCTGACAATACTGCAGGAAACCTGTTTTACCGAATTAAGCCACAACCAGTACAGGTAACATTAACTAGATCCTGGGGTGTCTTAGAAGTAGCTCATACAATCTGATTTAGAGATCAGCTGCCCTCCTTTAGCAGGAATATTGCTCAGCCAATCAGTAAAACATTTAAATTCTTCTTTGTCATGCGAGATGCACTAAGGCTATTATCAGCCAAAAACACTGAGTCCATTTTCTTTAAAACATTATTCTAAAAATCCCCCACTATTCTGATGTACCAAATTTAGCTTATCAGATTTCCACATGAAGACTGTTCAGCGTGCAATTAAGGTCTCTTACCATCCCTAACAATTTCATGACTTCACCATCAGGATGGAGCCCTTCCGTTTTGAGAGTCCCAGTGATTTCAGGTTCTACAAGCCAAAACCGTGCCCTGAATTGTACACATGCAGCAAATCCATCAAAACCCTTGCAGCAACCTATGTCTCTATTAAATAAATATTTATTTTAAGCTAAGGGAGGGAAGGGCATTAGCAACAGTCTCAACTAGACTGTAAAGAAACTCCATGTGGATCAGCCACAAAGTAAGGGAACAAAAGCAGGAAACAAAAAGCAAACTTCATTATTGGTTCAGTATTTCAGTGACTAAATGAGTATTTGATTCAAAGCCACACACAAAAGCAAATTATCACCTCTCTTCTGTTCTGTAAAATCGATTATCAAATTTTCCAGCCCTGCTTTCAAGACACTACAGTGGTTACACAGGCAGATGTTAACACACGGCTATACAAGAACAAAGTACTGTGAAAAAATTATTGCTGTCTTTCTCACGGTGAATTCCAGTTTGCAGCCATTCAACTCCTTCTCCACCAAAACCACTTTACCTACAAAATCACATAATTCTCCACTCAACTCCTCCTCCACCAAAACCACTTTACCTACAAAATCACATAATTCTCAATCCCATCTTCCACATTTTTTTATTGTATCTTTTCACTGTGCTTTAGTAGATGCAATTTAAGAGCTCCTAAAGAACTACTTGCAGAGAACATTTTGAGTGCAGGGAAAAAAAAGCAAAGCTCTACTAGATCAAGAAGCTAATTCCAAGCCTTGTGCTTCAAACTGGAAAAAAATTCTTCAAGGAAACCAGCTGTTTAAGAAAAGAGCACCCAAGGGTATCATAAATTAATACAATAATACAACAGTTTGGTCAGCAGCAGCATTATCTCAATATAGAGAGGATTTTCAGCACGGATCTTCATAGACACTTACGTTAGGTGCAGCAAGCTCATGGATTTAAATTTGATTGCTCACAAAAGCTTCAGAGGAACAAGCCAGGAAAGTGAAATCCGTCATATGCATTCCAAATGTTATTTAACTTTATCAGGATGCACAATAAAAGCATTGCTGGTCATCGTTCTTTTGAAAGTTTAAAAAAAAAAAAATGCTGTTTCTGTGAAAACAGTGCTAACCTCAGTCATTTGTTGATAATTCAATAATACATTTATGTTAAACATAAGTTTACTAAGATGGTAACAAACAGTTGGTTGGACATGAGCTTATTTTGGATCCGTAATGAAAGAAGCGACTGAGACTGTGAAATAATGGAAAAATCCAGTGCCATGTCAGACACTTCTGCTAAAGTGACACAGGCAGCTATTCTCTGACATTCAAACAGGCAGAGAGAAATGAGACAGAAATGTCTTTCCTGTTGACCACTGCAGAAAAGGAGGCATTTGCAATCAAGTCTGAGGCAGTGACATGTTCCTGGAATTGACAGGCAGAGGAATGTTATCCTCTACCTGCACCATGCCCGGAGGTCTCAATGCTCAGACATGCTTAGCAGGAAGACAGCATGTGGACGCTACTTACTCCGTTCTCTCCCAGGTTGAAACCATGAGCTGTTCAATAATTCCAGTAACTAATGCTCCAACAGTAAAGACGTGCATGAAGCAGAGATGACGAGAAGGATCTAGCGTGCACTGCATTGTCTTACTGTTCTGAATTTTCCGCTATCAACTCCTTGCTATAAAGCAGACTGAGAAGTAATGATAAGAAATGAGCTTATTGCAAACATTAGCAAAACCTCATGCAAGTCAAATATTTATGCTGGCTGTCCAGTGCAAGGAAAAAAGTGTATAACGTCTCAGATATTTCAAAAATACTGAATTATTTCACGGATGAATTTTTGTTCTTAAAACAGCCCTAGTAAAACATCAGACTGTCCAATAAAACAGTGAGAATAACAATAAAACAGTGAGAATTCATATGAAATATTAGCCATGAGTTTCTCTCTCAATGAACAGACTATTTAAATACGTGTATAGATAGAAATATAGATATGCATACACAGATATACAAACCCACACCTCCTAGCAAAATTATAAACCCAGAGTTGGAAATAATGCCTCCAAAAACTAACTAAAAGTGCATAAAGGTTCTTTTTTCCCCAGTGTGTACTTTAAAATTGATAATCCCTAAATATTTCCTACTTGAATAGCTTATTACTTTATTACCAGTGCACAACATTTGAGCAAGCCTTTCACAGAGCAACATGGAAGAGAAAATCATTTTAAAGCACAATAATGTACTAATGAAAAGAGAAAAACAGAATGGGGACCAGGCACAAATGCAGCACCCAAATCTAATTTAAACACTTAAACTGATTTGATTCAAATTGCCAACATCCTTAGATATATTAAGTAGTTTCTTGACTTTCCTAAACCTTTAAACTGCATCAGGTAGCTTTTTAAAGACAATGGCTTTGTATACGAGCTTTTGACTAAAAGTTGCTATTTATTTAAGAATGGGAACTATGACAATTCTTTGCCAGTTAGCAACTCAGGTTTATCTTCTAGAGATAAAATTCCTCTTCACTGTAATATTCTTTGGCCAAGGACGCTGTATTACCACCAACTCCTTAATAATGTTCAATCAGCAGCCCATAACTGCCTCCATTAAATTAATAAAAAGGTAGTTTAAAAGGTACACGCTAATCTTTTTTTTTTTTTTTCCTCCCCAACTGTCATGTTGCATTGCTAAGCACTGCTTAGCATTTTCAATCTCTCACCTCAAAAAAGTATTACCATGAAAGGAGAACCAATGCCTTTACACACAAAAAACAGTTTTCTAGAATCATTTGGTATTTCATTATATAGTCAAAATATAGTCTGTTCATATTTTCAGCTACGATCATACATCAAATCACCCATCAGTGTGCCTATATACACGATTTGCATACAATTACTGTTCCAGAAGCCAAGCACTATCCTGAATTTGTTAATCAAATCCTCTACAATCTCTCACCAATAAATCTACGTAAAATAGTGGTCATTTCTTAACCTGCACTTTACTTCCCTCAGCAGTCCTTGTCTGTCTGTTCATCAGACAGCCGACTGAAACAATTCAATTCAAGCAGGACAAGAGGTTGTGTCACTGAGCTACAGAAAGTGCTTTGAAGAGACTGTGGACTCAAAGCCTGCAGCATCCTTCTGATGGTAGAACACTGAATGCTGGCAAGTTCACTCTCACATTTGGTGCTCCTGAGCTCCCACTGCTTGAAAATGTTATCTCTAGCGTGCGGCTGCAGCTCTGTGACTGGGAGACGTCTCACCCCTCCCAGCAGACAGCCTCACAGCAGTAGTCCTCTCCTGCCCAGACTTATGGCAGCTTGAAGCCACTGACCTACAGCAGACTCCAGCCAGCACAGAATCCCACTGGATGTTTGTACAGAAATAGAAAGCACAAGTGCATCAGGCACGTCCTATATTTTCTATTTCAGCTTCCCATAAAACCAAGATCTTAGCCTTTATCTTTAAAGAACTCAGGTGGCTGGTTCCATATCTTAAAAAAATAACGTCACCTGAAGTCCTTCATAACTCAATCTTCTACACCCCGCAAGAGCATCACCGATCTGTGCAGAGGTCAGGGTTTTCTCAGAAGACACTCCTACAACCAAGAACAATGACTAAAGAAACCACATGGCAGGTACACTTCTGCTATGCCTCTTTCTTTTTAGGAAGTCACAGCACACACCACATCCTTAGAAAAACCCCACACATCAGCATTAGAACAGTAACACACTGCATATCACCTCCCCTTTTGCAGTTTGGGTGAAACAAGAAAGAAAATGGTCCACTCCAGGTTGGTTACCTATATTTCTACCTGCAGTCTAAATAAACAGACTTTTCCAATGAAGAAGGCAGGTAGAATATTAGTGGACTGCAACATGAAGCTACAATGTTCATTCTTTGCTGCTAACACAGGAAGATGTGAGGGATTAGTAGGTCAGTGAAGCACAAGTTGTATCATGACAACCCCAGTGCTCAGCATAAAAAAAAAGTCAAGGCCACAAATATAGTCATCATATACATCTAGATAAGGACAGGATGATTAACATGCCAAATTCAATTACATCTCTCAGTCAAGCAGATAAGCATGTGGAATATACCACACTTACAAAATAATTTTCACCTGCCCTTCTACTTCCCATTTGTACCTACAGCATCTAATAACACTCGTCAAACCTTTTAAAGTGAAGTTCTTGACTACAACACACCAAAAAAACACCCCTGCAATGCCATTTCTGACAGGAGACAGAGTAAACTCAAGGCATGCGAAAGTTGTGACTGCAAAGCTCTAAACATTGCTAAAGACATTGGTCAGAGCTCAAAGTTTAAAAACATTACTAGAAACTTCAACTCACTAATAAATAAACAGCTAAATAAAACACCTAGAGAGAAAAACACACATTTTTAGCCAAAATTTTATGTGAAAAAGAAACAAGAAGATTTATCAAAACAGATGGGGGAGGGGGGGGAAGGCCATTAGTAGTGGATATATACCAATCTTGTTTTACTCAGCAGCACCAGTTTTGCCGTTCAGAAGAGAAGACTCTGCCTTTATTCAGATCTAGTCCCCTTAAAATGACCAATATCCTAAAACACTCAGGAAAGTTACAGGTAAGTGGCTAGTTCACAAGGCTTTCTCTCAACTAGAAGAAAATTCTTATCATGGCAGTGGCAAAAA
>VYXH01009044.1:87027-119688 GCA_013397275.1 Burhinus bistriatus
CCCCCGCGGTGGGGGTGTCCCCGCAGCCCCCTCCCCGGCGGTCCCCCGGGAAGAGGGCCCTCAGAGACGGGGCTGACACCCCCCACGCACCCCCCCAGGGCCTGCTTTCCCACCCACCCCGCCAAACTCCGGCCCTAAAGCAGCCGTGGGGAGCGGGGAGGCCCGGCGAAGGGGGCGCTGAGGCGGGTGGGAGGCCTCGAGGCTGAAGGGGAGGGAAAAGAAGGAAGAAAAGCCGAGTTTGGGTTTTTTGTTTGTTTTTAAATTCTCGCTCTCGCTTCGTTTGCTGCGGGGTCTTCCACCCGTGGCCGTGCGGCTCTCTGCAGGCACGGCCAGCTCCTCACGGCGGGGCTTTCAGCGGGGAGAGGTGTGTGACACCCACGGGCGTCGCCCGGCGCGGCCCAGGCCGTGGTTGCCCTGCGCGGAGGGGGCTGCCAGGTTTACGGGACGGCGAGGCTTGGTGTGCTGCAGAGGTCGGGGCAGTGGGAAGGGGTGCTGCGTTACGGGGCTGGAAGTGGGAGCAGTTAAAGCCGGAGTTGTTCGTGCTCAGGTTATGCTTTGGGGTTTGCCAAGTGACAGTTCGCTTAGTGCTGAGATCCGCCGTTATCGGGTCTGGCTTCAGCAAAATAAGCAGTCTGCTGTTCATGCAGGAATTACGGCAGCACAAAAAGCCAAGCTCGCCAGTGTGGGATGTTTGTTATCGCTTGGTAGGAAAGGTTTCCTGTATAAACTGGGGAGATGCGTCTGTCTTACTGTTTAATTGTGTAAGCAGGAAAACGGGGATCTGCAAAAAGGGATACCTTCCCACCCTGCAAAACCAGTTAAGCTCATGCTCTCCAAGGATTTCTAGGCCTTAATTCGTAACAGCTAAGGACTGAGGGAGAAGAAGTAAAGCAGTTAAATCTCTGGTCCTCTCCTGAGTTCATGCGCAAAGCAGCAGACTCTTCTAAACACACTAGCAAGGATGCCATTTGTGGCAGGAAGGCTAGAGGAGAAACACAGATGCTCTTCGAAATTACCAGGCCTTTCATTTTGAGTGGAACAAAGAAGGAGTGAGAAAGCTGATGATGTTCTTGGGTAAACGTTGCCTTTCGTCTGTCTCTTTGTATCTAGAGTTACTCAAATAGTTAATTTAATACCTTGTTTCAAACATAAAAAGATGTCAAGAGCTGAGGAAAAAAAATATTTCTTTAAAATGAAAGGCAAAAAAAAAGATACATTTTCCCTATAAAAAAGGGTGATGAAGTTTAGGTACAGTAATGCAAAGGCGGACAACAGACTAGATGGAAATAGCCAACTGAGCATGTTTAAATAGTTCATTCGTATCTAGAAATCAAAACATTAGTTACCTGTTTGAGCTGAGGCTCTTCAGTGGGAGCCTCAGTGACTTCTAAAAGTGAGTTGCCAGGGATAATGAAGGGTGGTGAGCAGACAGACCAGTTTGCGTTGTCTTGCCAGTCAAGCGTCTGTCTAACAAAACCATTGTTTTGCGTTTTTTTGCCTTTTCTCCTTGAGGCCCCAAGAAGGAGAATGAAATCTTGGTTTCAGTTTAAAAACACTGGGCTGGGCTGGCCTGCTATCCAAAGGGCTCCCACCATTGGAAACTTCTCTGGCGTGGCTTCTGTACCGCATGCGTTAAGCTGTTACCAGCTCAGGCCTGGGGTTGGCATCTGCTGTCAGGTATCGCCTCCATCCTCTACTTTGTCTCTTCCCGCATCTGTTTGTGATCACTTGCAGTTATCAGAGATAACAATACTCATATTTTCACAACACCTGCTCCCTTCTTTCTTGCTAAACATTGCTAGTTGTTGCACAAGAGATAAAAAGTAAAAACATGGGTTAACGTGGTGAGAATATACTTGGGGAAATTGTTCCCATCCTGGACTTCAGTTGAACTTCTCTGCATCAGTGTCAGACTTGAAGAACTGCTTGTATGCTCAACAATTTGTGTGGGGTTTTTTCCAGCCAGGTGGAAAAACAGAAGATGCCATCTCTCCTTATGTCTCTCCCCACCCTTATTCCGATCATTTTTCCTTAAAATTGGTAAATCGAAAAGTTTTCTACCAAATAACTAAAATAATCAGATCCGTGCAGTGGTTGGTTGGTTGGTTTTTATCAAGCAAACTTGTAACTCTCTTAAATGAAGAGTTAAGAAAGATCATCCAGCAAATGAGGGTAGGGAGAGAGTTCTTGCATCATAACAAGCCAATAGTCCAGCTAATAGAGCATTCATCAGCTGCCAGTGGCCAATCTCGAATATTTCAGAGAAGACTAACATCCGTGAATGTTGCACAATAGAAGAAATCCTTTCCTGACCTTGTTAGTGATCACACTGTGCCCTGTTGCTATCTGCATGAAACATTAACTGTGGGAGATCGTTATTGTTAAATTAAGTTTAATCTGTTCAGTTTTAACATGCAAAGAATGTTCAAGAATGCGCTTTTTTTTTTTTTTCCTTAATTAGCAGGCAGCTTTCTGACATGAAAAAACGGTTTGGAAGGGGAGGAGTTAGGTTAGACCAGAGTGCAGGCAAGGCTATTTTTATTTTGGAAAACAGAAATATTTCATAATAGACGTACTGGGATGATTAAAACACCCTTTCCTGGCAACAGGCACAACAGGACAATGGTGTTTTTGCAAACCACACGTAGTAAGGGTATTGCATTGAGGGATGGAAGAATTCCAGGTATCATGGCTTAAAAAAATTAATGTCCTCAGAACAGCACTTAAGTGGCTCTCGCACAACTTCATGCAGCAAGTGAAATCAACAACTAATTATTAAGCAAGCATTGATTTCGGATAAGACTCTACAATGAGCAAGTACCACCAGCACTGAATTATGTTTGGAGTGAGGAGCAACACTTGCCTCTTTTCACTCTTTCTGCCAAACTTTTATGACCCTGTATGTTGTTATACATGCAATTGAATGCGTATTTACTCAGCACATATTTGCTCAGTATATAAGTCAAGTTACTACCCTCTTCATATGCCCAATGACAGGATAGCCGGAGATACTAATTAATGAATTGGCCTCTGGGGTGAAATTATGTCCTCGTTAAGAAGACTCCCATTGATATTAATAAGGTCAGAACATCATTACTGACGGCTGAGTCACGGCTGAGCTGGGTATCACGGATGTGTAAACAATGGAGCTGCCTTGGGAGGGTAGTTGCTTGGTCTGTTTATCTGCATGACTTGAAAGGGATCAAGTCATGGTGGTATCTGGGGTCAAAAATCGCATGAAGCTATAACCATAATGCTGTATTATACATGTTTTTTTTTCCTTCCGTTGAGATGAGCTATTTCACAGGAGCCCTAAACTCCAGAAATAACTCCTTTCCCAAGGGCCTGGAACCAGCTATTTCCAATTAGCTCATAACCCAGCGTTGCCAGTTTTTCTGTTCCTCACCCAGCCTGCTGTTTCCACCCATTGCAACCTCTGCCCACGTTCCCAAATTCTCAGCATCTTCCAGCCCCGTCCCTTCCGTTGCAGGTCCTTCCAGCTGCCCCACTTGTATCCAGATGACACAGGGCAGTCTGGCTCCATCAGCATGTCCTTGCTACCCACCCAAAACATCCTCCTTGCTCTACAAACAGCAGGAGGAAGGAAAAGGATGTCCTGCCATGCAGCACTGAGATCATCCCTTGCACCCCACCAGAAATTCCTCGCCTTCCCAGGCTGAAGAAAACAGCAAGAAAGAAATTAGTGCTATTGCAAAAAAGCAGCTTACATGTAGCACTAAAGCCTTTCTCATTAAATGCAACTTTAGGCCAAGCAACTGAGATGACTCAAAAACCTGTTTTCCCCAAAGCTCCTCTTCCCTCGGTGCTTCACCTTTGCAGCACTGGTGAAGTCTGAGTTTGAGCAGCATCAGGCCCAGACCAAAATATCTTCACTTGAGGTGCTCGAGTCGCTGCCTGGGGAGGTGTGTGAGCCAACCTTACACTTAACAGCTGCCACGTGATCTTCCTTCAGAACACTCTCTGGGTCATTTGAAGGGCTTACTCTGTGGTTTTTTTCCTCTTCAGAATTCAGACTTCCTGCAAACAACTCACCCTTGTTTTCTTTTGCTTTCTGTGATCATGTCCCAGACCTAGTGCTGGCACAAGTCCTCCTTCTCTCATGCAAATAAGGAGCTTTTCCAGTGAAGGTCCCCAGCTGATACAAGTCTCAGAACAGCAGGAGTAAGCACAGAAACCCTCAATTTTCTGCCCACCCACGTGGAAATCCTGGCATGAGCATGTCTGACAACACACATCCAATTATTAAGCACATTTAGGCATAAACTCAGAGTTTGCTAGAGGTCTAGTTTGACCTCTCATTTTCCTTCATTTAGACGTGGACGTAATGACCAAAGGTCCTTCAAAAATATGCTTAATAAGGAATGAAATATAGTCACTAAAGTGCTGCCGGGAACAAAGGTCTGATAGATTCGCAGGCATGGTAATGATGAATAGCTGAAAAATACCTACATCTGCACAGTTGCTCTAGGTCCTTCATTTTTAGGGTAGGGGGAAACTAATAATAAAACTTTATTGGAACTGCAGAAATTAGGAGACAAAATGAAGAAACTTGCACCCTTTCAAAGATAATTATGGAAATGGTGGTTAGTGAGATGGTTACAACCCCACATAGACCTAGGTTATATCACCAATCTCTGTGCAGAGCCCTGTAAGAGCTCTCGTGATTACAAATGTTAGGACTTTGGTTTTCTATCTAATTCAAAAGAAACAATATTTCATACTGTACAATCCTATAGCACCGCAAAGGCTGCTGGATTGATCCAGGTTAAGCAAGAAGCATTGCAATGGCCAAGTTACTCGCGGTATATCTGCTCTGCTTCTGTTTTTCTTGTAGATTTTCTATTTTCAGGTTGTGTCTTGAAAGAGCTTTATGGAAATATTTGACCCATATATCTCCATCTGATTTTAGTGGGAAGATGTGCAGGCTCTGAAGACCAGCATCTGATTGCCTCAAGTTGGGTAACTGTGAAAACAGACTGTCTGGGAAAATGTCGATTTGTATAGACTAGGGACTAAAGTTAGGTCCAAACCTGGGAAGTGTGGCTCCCAGCCCAGAGCCATAATCTCTGTAAAGCCACTCCTCTGAAATCCTGGCATATTTTGAGATAACCTCCAGCTTCATAACAAAAATCAGGGTATTGTATAAAGAATAAGGAGGAAAAAAAGAAGTCAAAAGAAAGTAACTTGCACTTCTTGGGAACAGAAAAAACACTTCAGCATGCCATCTCTGACAGATATTTTTTGAAAACTACCACGGAATGGTAAATTTGCTGCAGAAAAAAAAGCCAACTGCACTTTCAAACTCTGGTATTTATAAAAAGAAAGGCTTTGTTTGCAAACAACTCTTCTGCGTAGCCTAATCGTCCGATTCCAGCCTCCTCTTTGGAAAGAGCGTGTTGAATACATCAGCCCTTTTTTTGCAAGAACAGAGCAAAGTCCCGAGTGTAGCAAGTAATTGAAAGATCATTGACCAACAATAGCAAGTTAGATGCAGTCTGGGGAGAGCCCAGATGCTATAAAAATAGCTCTGTCTTCCCTCCTTCCTTCCAAAATGGAGACTGGTGAGAGAATAACGAAAGGCATTCAGAGCTGCCGCCAAAGCCCGGTATAATGTGACCCTCCGCACATTCAGCTGGAGGGAAAGGGCTGAAAAGAGAGGAGCTGCCATCATTATGCGGGGTTTTCTCAGGAGGAATAAAGGGAGGCAAGGCAGTTTTGTATGTTCAAAACAAAAACCCAAACAAAACGGTGAAGACAGGCTGCATATTGTTAGGGGCCGCGCCAGACGCTCCGCAGTTCTCGCGGAGAAGCATCTCTGCTGTGTCTGACCTCGGTGACTCTCTCCTCTAACGTCGGGGCTGGGGGAGCAGCTGGTGCCCGTGGTGGCTTGGTAGAGCGAAAGCCTCGGCAGCCCCACGATGGGTGCCAGACTCTTATCCTGCTAGCAACACCGTCCCAAGGGAGCATCGGCAGACAGGCAGGCAGGCAGATGGTGCTGGGTGTGTTTGAGGAGGTCTCGCCTCCCATAAAGAGATCAGATTGCTGAGGAAGAGGAAAAAGGGAAGGTGGTACTATCTCATTCATGCCTCCCCATCCTCGCCTCTTCCCCAGCTCATTTGTCAAGGCTCTTGCAAGCACACCGCTTCCTTGCCTTTGCCCTTTCTGGAGGGAGTCAAACAGTGCTGCCCAACCCTCGTCGATGCTGCTACAAGGAAACGCGATTGCTGCCCTTGACGTGCAGCCTGGCCCTGGCTGACTCACGTACCTGGGATGGAAACACCTTCCCTAATCAGCCCCTGGCACCACCATCCCCGTGGCGGCTTTCACTGCCTGGGAACCGGAGTCGCCCCGTCAGAGGGATTACGGGGAGGTCAGGCGCAGCTCCAGGGATGCAGGTGTGTTTCTGGCTGCTGCACAGACAGATCCTGTGCGGTACCCAACCTCTGCTGAGTGCAGTTCCACCAACGGGCAGTAATTAACAAAGGGGTTGAAGCATAAACATACCCATAGACACCGGTTAGCTTTATTTCTGTCTCTTAGCTCTGCTGCCAGTTCTCCCTCTTTCTCCCTCTGGCTCACACATCAAGCTGACTCCTAGCTCTTGGGAAAGATGGCTGTATGTTATTCACCATGTGGGAGAAGAGGCTAATCTCCATTTTCTCAGCTACTTGAAGCCTTAACCACCTTCCATGTCCATGATCAGGAAAGCAGCAGTGGCAGGAGATGCCAGCCTTGGCCTTCAGGGCTGCTTTGGTGACCCCTTGTCAACAATCACAGCTGGAGTATACACCTCTTGCACCTCTGTGCTCCCTGCTGGAGCTTCCTGGGGGATCGGAGCAGGGCTGGCTGCGGTTGTTTAGACACCTGCCCCTTGGTTGAGGCTAATGATGTGGCATGTTCGTTTGTAACTCTCAGGAGAGCCACTCCTGCTGAAGACCTGATGTGGCTGTACAGGAAAACACCTCGCTAAAGAACCAGCTGGTGCAAAGTCCTTTCCACAGCTGACTCCTCGGGATTTCCAACAAAAACAGCCCTGGGGCTCCACATCTCCATCTCTGCTGCGCTGGGTCTGGTGACCTTTCTGTGCCGTGCTGGGCTGCTGGTCCACAAGCTCCCCATTAGCGCCCATGCCGGGCTGGTAGTAGCTACTAGGAACTTGGCTTCAGGCCAGAGAAAAGAGAGACCTTTAAAATAATAAAGTTTCTGAAAGCACAAATGCCCTCCTCCTGACTTTTACAAGAAAAGAAACACTTGAGTCTAGCATTTGGGCTCTTTCCATCAGTAGCACCTTTATTCTCAAAGCCTTATTATCATTTTTTTAATACTACCCCCTTCATGGTAATGCCCCTGAAGTTTCTTGCACCTTGCCTACTCTAAGCCAGATTTACACTGGAGGCTGTTGTAGCAGAAGCGCACTGAATCTGTATGTTCATGGCTGAGGAATGGCGTTAAAGTATGTGTTGTCTTGGGTTTCATAGGTCTCATCCTTGAGATGTCTTGCAAATTGCACAGCACACCGGCACTGGTGAGGCTCCAGGCTTTGGAGCATTGCCTGCCCAGTTTTGGAAGAGCCTGCCTGAAGGTAGCTCCTGTTTCACACCAGTCTAACGCCATCGGCTATGGGAGAGCTGCTCCTTTTTCATAGTACAAGCAAAATGAGAGCTGGGGCTGCTGCATTCAGTACTAAGTATGACATGGGCTAGGCTGCTGGCTTCCCTGAGTGAAATTATGCTGGTTTAGATCAGCTAAATAATGGGCAGGGGACTGTGTTTGCAGAACAGATATAAACCCTGGTGTTCGACCACCTCAGGCTAATTTGGTTTCCGCAAACATAGGTCCTCTGGGACCTGGAGCCTAGCATTTATACGAAGTTTATTAAACTACACTTTATCCAAACTTTTACACATGGACTTGTAATTAAGAAGGTGAATGGTCCGGGTGACTTCCGTGGGAGTGGCTGGACGCGTACTTAAACTTGTGCCTGCAGCTTAACGAGAGTGAAACTTCCCCGTGGGCTTGCCCATGCCCTGTTGAAACAGCACGTAAGGAGGTTGGTTTCTAGATTACATCAACCCGTTTTGCGTCCTCCTATCACGACAGGCCAAACCTGTAAGGACTTACTGATTTTAAATTGAGACCAGTTCTCCAAATGCCTTTTGCACACCCGTGCAAAATAGCTGTGCAAAGTATAATTGGGATAATAAAGCCCAGGATAGTAAGAGCATTGGAGCAGGTATTTTGCTAGAGGTTGCATGAACAGCACTAGAGAGTAGGAAATGCCTAACAGAGGAGGATGCACACTTACATACAGAGCACACACAACATACAGGGATGAGTTGTCTTACGGACAGAGCAAGCAGAAATATGGAATTGCAGAAAAATTTAAGTTGGAAGAAATCTCCTGATCCAACTCTCCCCCCTTCCTCCAAGCAGTTTCAAACCACCTTGGAGCAGTAGCTGGAGTTGAAAATAAATGGCTTCAACACCTCTGACCACTAAAGCAAGATTAATAGTTTCATGCTACTTAACTCCAGTGCAGCCACAGATACCTACATATTATAGGGCTTAACAAAGGATTAAACCAATTTTAGGTGTGGAAGAAACTCGGACAGAAGAATGCTTGCTCCTCATTTGTTTAAATCGGCATAACTCCGGTATGACCAGGGCATGGTTTTTGGGAGGCACGGGAAGGGGGAGTGAAGTGCTGGGAGGAGACCTGCAACAGCCTTCTCTCAGCGAGGTGAGTTGTTGCAAAATCCAGGATGTGAGGGTAGAGGGGTCGCACGGGAAGGGAGAGAGACGGCAAAAAAAGAAGGAAACATGCAAACGTAGGGCTCTATTTTGTGTAGGATTTATGGGATACAGTTCATGGAGTTGGAGGCAAGGAGGGACCATTCGATCATTGAGGCTGGCTTCCTGCGTCCATGGCTATTTGGCTCCATCCTGTTCCCCCTGCCTGGGGTGCAAATTGTACTCCCACCCCATCTGCAGCCCCAGAGGGTCTCACATCTCTGGGCGCCCAGGTGCTGCAGCAAAAGCTCAGCCCTGTGGCAGGATTCGGGGTGATTGCCACTGCAATTTGAGCCCTCTGCAGCTGTTCAAGGAAGCGTAACGTTTGGCTCAAGAAGAATATTGCTATGTAATCCCTTGGGCTTCTTCGGAAGAAACGGTGTCTCATTATAATCCAGAAAGGGCTGGGGGGGCTGGGTTTGGTTTTATTTTTTTTCCAGTTTAAATTAATATTATTAAAATGTAAAATGTGTTGTGATTTATAAAAGAAATATAAAAAGGCTCTTCTGCTTTTCTTCCACTGCTTTGAGCTTTCCTTAGTATCATTATTGTGTGAGTGTCCAGTCTGAGCAAAGGCAGCAAAGGAGGAAAGGTGGGGGGTGGAGGAATGGGAAAAAACAACCCCCATTCAGCACATTACTTGTTGCACATCCCTGCACACGGATGCTGCAGGGATGCTCCGCCAGCAAAGGCAACAGGCTTGGACATGGCTTATGGGCACCACGTTCCCCCTGATGTGCAAGTAGAGGTTCAAGACTATTGGGAGGTGAAGAGACACCTGCCAAAACAAGAAATGTTGGTTTGGAAAGAGTGGAACTGTCTTGTGCAGCAACCGTTTTCTAAAATGATCTATTCTGCACACACAAAGGTAGCTGCTGCTGCGGTTGTGTTTGAGAATGCAGATGGAAAACAGTAGGCTCTTCAGCAACAAGACACTCCCGAGAGGTGTCTTTATAGCAGTATTGTGTGTTTTAGAAATAACATTGAGGCATTATCTGGGGATCTGTGAGTCAGCTTATGTTTGGTACTGGGAGATAAATATGCTATTTAAGCACATAGAATAATACCCATCTCGAAGGAACAGCTTTGACACTCAGGCAATCGGTATGACCAGCACGTTTGCTAACGGCGTGCAGAGATCAGCGTTAAGAAGTTGTTGTGGTTAAGCCCTGAACAGTCAGGGAGAGCCAAGAAAATGCATTCCTTGGCTGAACTGTGTTCCAGCAATGAGTAGGCGGAGACGGCCTTTGTAAAGCCATGAACGCCATCCTTGCTCCAGCCCAGAAGTGCTGCATCGGTTCCAGGTTATTTGATATTTTTTCAATAGCACTGCCTCTGTCTCAAAGGGTGGGACTCATCTCAGCTGGCCTGAGACACTGACAGCACAGATGTCTCCATCTGAGCTAGCCCCAGAGGTTTTCTCTGCAGTCAATAGAGAACTGTAGACATTTTAGCATGGGATTTTCTTGAGCTGCTTTACACAGATGTCTACGTTGCAGCCCTGTGGCATGTACTCTCTCCTGGGACTGTAAAGGCTGTCTAAACAGGATGGATACCTGGACGCCAGTCACAGTAATCTGCAGACCAAAGCATGACAGAGTTTTGTTTTCATAAGGGAACACTCATTCCTATGTGAGGGCAACCTGTTATATCTGCCCCATGGCACGGCCCGAGCTCCAGAGCTCCTGATTCAGATCTCAGCACTGCAGTGCCTTGGGCTGCTGGTAACAAGTCCTTTTCACTGGAGGACCATGGTCTCTGCAGTCCTCAAAGCGCTTGCTGCAAACTCCAGTGAGTTTGGGCTCAGATTATGCTGCTCAAGTGCTTTAGCCATGCAGTGTCCTACCACTGCGGCAGTGGGAACTTCTGCCTGTGCAACAGGGGACTCTGAGGAACACTTTCTTGAGCATGGTGTCTCCAATACAAGTTTCTGTCTATAAAGCACGATCACTGCTGTGGATCTACGTATGCTTCTACGCAATTACAAGACACAGTCTTAAAACTGTATGGCTGTAAGGGGCCTTGGAAGGTCTCTAGCCCATCGTCTGTCCCACAACAAGGCTGGCACTGTTACAAACCTGGGACATATCAGTCTGCTCAGTTACTCGTCACTGAGAGCAAACATTGCTCACTCTGTGAGCTGGAGGTGAGCCCATACGGGTGATACAGAAGCCAGAGGTAGCTCATGATAGCTTGTTATGTGCCCATGTGGAGCTAGGGAAGGGGGCTCAACGGCTGCTCCTGAGAAGAAGGTCTGGGAGACTCTAGAGCTGCCATGCCAGCATGCTGTGGTGGTGGTCTCTCAGGCCTGGAGCCTACCATTGCACTTCAGCATGTTGCAGGCTTACGTACATGAATATTATAATCTACCATATGCTCCATATGCTTATGGCCAGTCCTGGTACTGGCTGAAGCCACCACACAGGAAGGTGCCCTACAAGGGTCTGCCAGCCTGACATATCTTCAAATGGTCCTATGTAACCAGGGCACTTTCACTGACTAATGATCACAAATTTTCTTTAAAATAATACTGAATTGCTTCTCATAATGGGAATATGTACAGTGCATTAGTATTAAACAAGATCAACATGTTTCTTGTGAGTAAACAGAGTATTCAGTTTTTCCATTATCAAACATGATTTATGCATACACCTGGTGGCCAAAATGCTCCGGTGCTCCAGCGTTCCCTGCACCAAGGACACAATATGTGCTGAACTTCTAGTGTTTTTTTCCGTATTTCCATACCAGTATTTCAAAATTTTCACACTATTTCTTCTTCGCTTCCATTTTGATTATAAATCTCAATTATTTTCCTGTGTCAATTAAATAATCTAAGTGTTGTCAGGACCTCGGGTGAGGATTAGAGGTTTGGTGCATGGGATGTTAAACAAAGCAAAGCATCCCTTCTGCAGAAAGGTCATAATCAAGTGGCAAGCAGGACTCTGCAAATGAAGGAGCCAGGCAAAGGAGGTGGGCAGGATGATGAGCATAAAATTGAAAAGCTGTGACTGCCTGTGTTTTGCAGACTTCAGCAAGAGGTGGCCTTCCAGGCAGCTGAGGGGAGTTCTGCACACAAGACTGGGGACAGAGTTAAGGAAAAAGCAGGAAAAAAAAAAAAGTCAAACTCTGGGGCTTGCCAAAGCGTGCAGCTACATGGAGAAAGGAATGAGACTGGAAAAGAAGGAGCTGTTGTTTGGTGCAGGCTTGGACTGTGAGGCAGTGGAAGGATGGAGTCACAAGGGCAATGTGTTTGAGCTGGGATGAGCTGGGAAGACAACCTCAGGAGCGATGCTTTATGGAGGAGTCACAACATGCTTATGGAGAAGTGCCATAAATAACCTTACCCCTCAGGCCAGCTTTCATCCCTTCGTCTTGCACAGAAACCTCATGACCATGTAAAGTGGCTCTTTTTCATAATGAGGCCCATGAATTATTTTTATTTTTATTATCTTTTTCACTCTCCCTTTGCTCAGAAATGAATGGATTACCTTTGAGGCAAAAAATAGCAAAAAATAGGTGATTGACCTGTATGCAGATCTCAAGCTAAGGAATGAGGAGCATGAGGGGGAAATAACTCAGGTGGCAACATGGGGAGTTATAAGTGGGAATGGGGGGTTAAAAACGGGGATTTTTATGGTGGAGTAATTTTAGCGACACACAACAAGCACCCTGCTATAATTAAGTGCTGAAAAATAACAACCTACCATTAAGTGATGGCATTGTAGTCTCAACAGTGATCATATAGCAGTCTCGATAATGCTGTCAAACCAGGATATTCACTGGGGGATTAATGAGCAGTTAAAACGTGAAAGCTGCTCGCCAGAAGGTTATCTCCAGGAAATGCCTGCAAGCTCGATTGTTGTTACTTAAATAAACTGCGAATGGCATTGTTGAATATAAAAATTTTTACATTGTCTTATAAAAATGTCAGAATAGAGGTGAAGAGGAAGTATTTTACAGCAAATACCCAGATGCAAACCTCTTTTCTGCATCTTTTGCCATAGCTTTAACATCCCAAACTCCTTAATTTGCCCACGTGTACCATGCTGTGATCAACGCATGTCTGACACCATTTTAGGGAGTTCTCTGCCCTGGAGAGTGGTTACTTCTGCAAGGGCTGTTCTGTGAGGGATGTTATTATATTGTTCCCATTTCTATATTCTTTTTCTCCTGGTGGGAAAATACCTTCTTCTTTTGCACAAGCCCACAGAGCATGACGAACTCCTGGCTGATGGTTAGAAAAATTTCAGAAGCTACTGGGGAATACCTAATCCAAGAACTGGGATTGCTGATGTTATTTTCCTCAGCCTGGTATCTCACATTAGAGGCATAAGGATTAAAAGGGCTTAGGGAGGGGAGCTTGTCTTGTGTTTGGATGAGCATCGCTTTGGAGACAGTGATTAAATGCTCCGCTGACTGTTTCTACAGGATTTGTCTTGTGTGAGATGACGCTGTAAAAGTCACCCATCTACGCAGAAAGTGCTGATGGCTGATAAAGGGGCAAGGCAGGAGGTTGGATGAGGGTTACTCAGGAGCCAGATGCTCTCAGGGAAATGAACTCTCTTTGTAGACACTGGGATAATTAACTTGTCTTAACCTCTGTCATCCAGGGCTTAGTACTGTTATGTGAGCCCAAACTCCACTTAGGAGACAGTGGTGAACAAGGTCCCTAGGGTGAGAAGCCATGGGATTTCATGGATCAGTGGCCAGCCCTTGTCCCCCTAGGGAAACTATCCTCCATGTCCCAGTCGACAGGACAAATGCAAACTTAAATTGAAACAAATGAGATTTGAGTTAGTAAGTGAAGGAGTATTTCTTAGGGCATGGTCAGGATAATGAAGCTCTGATATCACATGGGTGGAGAAGCCACTGAAGCAACAGCACTGGAGATGACCAGGTGCAGAGTTGACAACCACTTGTTGGGAATGCTCAAAGTATGGGCTGGAAAAGCTCTTCACAGCACCTGTGGTCTTCCTTACTAGGTCTGCAAATCTGTGCTGGAGCAGAGGACCTGTGTGTGTTTGCTGCCTGACTTGTGTGTTTGCTACCTTAAGCCGTTGAACACATGCCACTGAGTTTGGATAATTCAGCCCAGATGCAGTTCAGGCCACCATCGCTTTGGCCTGTCCCCACTACAGGGTGACAGAATCGGCACCAAGAACATGCAGATGGCCAGAAATTGGCCTGTGAAGTTCTCTGCTTTCCAGCTTCTTCACTGCCGAGTTAGACCAAGCCACAGCTGAGCAGATACACAGAGAGCATCCCAGTGGCTCTGCCAGCACCCAGCATTCACAAACGACCCCCTGGCATCTTCTGTGTCCCTCACATCTCCTGTAATTACCCAGAGGACTTGTCCATCCCACCAGCATTGCTCTATTTCTGTACTGAGTGCCTGGATCAATCCCACAAGTAGCTTTTCCATGAAGGCCACAGCTCATCTGTGCATCGTGTGCTGCAGTCCCATGACTTTTCTTATAAATCTGCTTCTGGTGTCTGACTCAGTCTAAGATGAAAGAGGTCTTGCAGAGGCAGGATAAAGCTCTGTGCTTTCCCGTCTCCTCCTGATTACTCTCAATGCATCCTAGCTCCTTGATGCCAGTGGGAGTATGCTGAAGTCTACTCCAGCTTGCACCAGCTGCCTACAGCCCCAGCAACTGCCTCTCCTTCACAGCTTGCTAAAGCAAGGATACAGCATCTCAGGTAGCTAGAAATCCCCCATTTTGCACACAGGAGACTGTCCCTCTGTGCCTTGCACTTAACCTTCCCCAGATGACCCCAGCCACAGACAAGTTCAGGCAGTTTCTCTTTGCATTGGCTGGAGGAGGGGATTTTCGTGCAGTGTTTAAATCAAGTACGTGAGTAACTGGGAACAAAGCCTTTTGCAGCAGGAGAGACCCTCAAGAAGGCATCGTCTCCCACTGCCTTTGCAGCCTCCCAGCATCTGGCAGAGCCCTTGTCTGCCCCAAAGTGCAGTTTAGCTGCTTCTGAATGGGAGGTGCTATGGGGAGGCCAGGTGGAAATGTGTTGTATTGGATTTGGTTCCCTTCTGGCATAGCCAGAAGGAAGAGGAAAACAAGGGAATGCAAAGGAAAAGATTATTGAAATTATAGCTTGCTTTCTAGGGCACATTTTCTTAGTACCTCTCTTCTCTGCCCCACTCTCACAGCATTCGCCCAGCTCTGGCCTCAGCTTTGGTTGAACATCTAACATGCAACCACAGCCAGGACAACAAGCAAGAAACTTCAGGGCTTCAAATCCGGCTTTGAAGCTTTGTTACGTTCTTCAGTCCCCAGTGCAGTATTTTTGGTGGAGCGACTCCTGCTCCACGCATCACACTGAACTCTGCTGATTGCCTGCTTCGGCAAATGGGCTGGCTGTTGCAAGACAGGAGCACAATATATCTCCCCATAACAGCTGAATTGGCCTGAGCTTTACAAAGCTAATCAACCATGAAAATGCCCCTCCTTGCCATCCTCGAGGAATTGACTTTAATGATGAGAGACATTCTCTTTTGAGCCTGATCAAAAGGGTAGGAGGCCTTTTGGGGAGATTTCAGCTCGTCCTTCGTCCTTGGGAGCATCCCATGTAGTCAGAGAGTGCAGGCCTGGCTCAGAGCTTTCTCTTAACCCTCTCCTACCCTGGACTCAGGAATTACCAAAGCTTAACTGTAGGATTAATACAAGACCTGTGATTCATTTTTTAATTCCTTGTCTTGAAGATCTTCTTCATGTGTTTCTCCCAACCCTGAGTGTCTGCAAGTGCTGGTGACTCCATCTTCCTCCCCATCTCTGCCCCACACATTGCCCTTGGCATCCTTGACCATCAGGATTGAGTGTATTTCACATGCATTCAGTCAAAGAAACTGGTGGAAACATCCTGGATTTCTGGGGTATTTGTCACCATGACAGCACAGGCAGAGCCTTCTCCATGGAGCAACTGTGGTTACTGTGGGATGTCTCACAATTGTTCTGGAGGTCTTGCAAGGGGCAGTGTCAAGGTGTCCCTAGTGGGGGCCACCAGTGATGGCTAGGCCCTGAAATGCCCAAAAGTGATTCTGTGCAGTAGCCCATGATGGAGACCCACGTAGCGATGACGGCACGTATGGCTCGCTGAGCTGCACAGAAGAAAGCATCCTTCCTGGTGTCTGGGAACAAATATTGATAGACCTTTCTAAGCACAAAGAACAGGCTTTTGGTTTGAAAGCAGGTGGTGGTAGATGATACCATGGATTTTCCTGATGAGGGGCCTCCTACAACCTCTCACTGGAAATGTTCTTGCACATCGGGTTTAGCCCAATGTCCTGGCATGGCTAAAAGGATACAGTTCCTGGCTCTACCCTTACACCCATGTCCCACATCCAGTCTCACATCCACGCAGCCCACAGATGAGGATTTATCTCCAGCATGCACAGGGCTGTTATCTGTGCCTACATTTAGATTGACAATGCTAGCAGGACCCTGTGTTGCAGACCCATCAGCCATATCACTGTTTTCCCTCATTACTCTCTGTATCTCCCTGAGGCAGCAATTTTTCCTCTTGCCTCCTATCTCCAAGCCTTGTCTCCTAATAGCCCAGCCTCAGCCCTGGGGGCTCTGAAATGTGATAGAAATGATGGGGTATTTATCCTGCCTCGCTGCTGAGCTGCACAAACCGTCGGGGCTCTTGCTGACGAGCCCAAATTTAGGACATGATTGCAAAGAATAATGCAGGAGTCAAGGGCTGAGATTTTCAGGGGGTTGGTAAAGCCCCCCTGCTAGCGAGGTCACCAGAGGGGACCGTTGGCATGAAGGCAAACAGTTGTAAATTATCCTGGAGGAGGATACTTACCCTGGAAGAAGATATTTCTCTCTGTGAGGGCAGCTTAATCTCTCTTACTAGTTATTAGTAATATTAATAATAATATTAACTGGATTTGCAGCAGCATCTGAGGCTATGACCACAGAGGACAGGCTGGCTGTGCTGCTCTGAAGAGGGTAGTCCCTCCCATGGGGCTGTCACACGGGGACTGATCAGGCAAGCGGCACATTTTGAGTCACTGCGGTCAGCCATGACCTCCCATCCCGGGTCAGAGATGGCTCAAAGTTTAGGAGCAGCAGTCGCATCGTCCCGGTCTCTCTCCTGCTGACTATCCATCAAAGGCTTATCATGAACCCTGAACAAAACATTTGTATCTCAAGTAACTATGGAGAGCAGAGAGGAAAGGTCTGGAATATCTGCAAGCAGTGATGGAGTATAAATCCTTACGCTGGTGTTCCTTTTCCCTCCACAATCTTCAGGTACAGCAATTAACAAAGTAATGGGAGTAAAATGATGGATTCAGCATGATCTGAAGACAAATCTTTCCAATTCCTCTGCAAGTTCTCTGTGCCAGACTGGCTCGAGGTAGAGGGTTAGGAATTTATGGCACATCTGATCTCCCAGGGTTTGCACGGAGTGCCACGGGCTGCGGTGTCTCAGTGCTCTTCTCCATGCCGAAAACCGGTCACCCCTTGCTGTGGGTCAGAAGGGAATATTCCCAATATAAATGAGTTTATATTATATATAGCTAAGTCCCTGAAGGACTCACCAGCAGAAAAAGTCTCTGTCCAAGCAGTTCATCCCACACCTGGCCTTTCTAACATGGCTCTGCACTTTATGGGGAAGGAAGAGTTCAGTCTCCATCACCAAATCCTCCCAGTATTACCAGGAAAGGAGACAATTACTCACGACAGCACACAGTATGGGCCACAAACAGGAGGAGCTGGAAGCCACCATACTGCTAGAAAGCAACAACCTACTTGCTATTACTGAAACTTGGCGGGACAAAACCAATGACTGGTGTGCGGCTGTCGATGGCTACAGGCTGTTCAGAAGGGACAGGTGAGGAAGGGGAGGTGGAGGCATTGCCCTCTACATCAAGAAGTGGATAGATTGTGAAGAGCTGTCTCTGAAGAAAAGCCACAAGCAGATTGAAAGTTTATAAGTAAGAATTAAAGAGATCAAGGCAACAAAGGGAACCTGGTGGTTGGTGCCTACTACAGGCTGCCCAATCAAGGGGAGCCTACTGATTAAGCCTTCTTACTCCAGCTACAGGAGGCATCACGCTCGCAGGCTCTCATCNCCTACTACAGGCTGCCCAATCAAGGGGAGCCTACTGATTAAGCCTTCTTACTCCAGCTACAGGAGGCGTCACGCTCGCAGGCTCTCATCCTGCTGGGGGACTTGAACCACCCCGACATCTGCTGGAAAAGTAGCATGGCGAGCTGTAGGCAATCCTGGAGACTCCTGGAATGCATTGAGGATGACTTCTTAAGCCAAGTAATAGACAGCCCTACCAGAGAGGGGATGCGATACTGGACCTGATGGACACCAACACAAGTGAGCTGGTTGGTGAGGTCAAGATTGGAGGCAGCCTGGGCTGCAGTGATCACACACTGGTGGAGTTCACAGTCCTGAGGGATACGGGTCAGGCAAAGAGTAAAGTCAGGACCCTGAATTTTAGGAAAGCAAACTTCTGGCTCTTCAAGGAGTTAGTCAATAGGACCCCCTGGGAAACTGCCCTCAGGGACAAGGGAGCAGAACAGAGCTGGCAGATCTTTAAGGACGCTTTCCGTAGAGCACGGGTGTAAGAAATCAGGAAAGGAAGGCAAGAGATTGGCATGGCTGAGTTGAGACCTGCTGGTCAAACTAAAGGGCAAGAAGGAAAAGCACAGGCAGTGGAAGCAGGGGCAGGTATCCTGGGAAGAGTATAGGGATGCTGCCCNAGATGTGGGCATGTGTGAACCTCATGAAGTTCAACAAGGCCAAGTACAAGGTCCTGCACCCGGGTCGGGGCAAACCCCAGTATCAATACATCATCCTCTGGGGGATGAAGGGATTGAGAGCAGCCCTGCCAAGAAGGACTTGGGGATACTGGTGGATGAAAAACTGGACATGAGCTGGCACTGTGTGCTTGCAGCCCAGAAAGCCAACTGCATCCTGGGCTGCATCAAAAGAAGTGTAGCCAGCAGGTCAAGGGAGGTGATTCTGCCCCTCTACTCTGCTCTGGTGACACCCTACCTGGAGTACTGCATCCAGCTCTGGAGCCCTTAGCACAGGAAAGACATGGACCTGTTGGAGCAGGTCCAGAGGAGGGCCACAAAAATGATTAGAGGGCTGGAACACCTCTCCTACAAGGATAGGCTGAGAGTTGAGAGAGTTGGGATTGTTCAGCCTGGAGAAGAGAAGGCTCCAGGGAGACCTCATTGCAGCCTTTCAATAGTTAAAGGGGGCTTATAAGAAAGATGGGGACAAACGTTTCATCAGGGCCTGTTGCAATAGGACAAGGGGTAATGCTTTTAAACTAAAAGAGGGTAGATTTAGGCTAGATAGAACAAAGAAATTTTTTACAATGAGGGTTGTAAAACACTGGCACAGGTTGCCCAGAGAGGTGGTAGATGCCCCATCCCTGGAAACATTCAAGGTCAGGTTGGACGGGGCTCTGAGCAACCTGATCTAGTGGAAGATGTCGCTTCTCACTGCAAGGGTGTTGGACTAGATGACCTTTAAAGGTCTCTTCCAACCCAAACTATTCTATGATTCTATGATCCTATGACAGCTTCACTGAAACAGCCTGTCCAGTCTAAGGAGGCCACTAAACTCATCACACAAAGCTAATGGTCACCTGGTGGGAATAATGCTCAGTTGCTGCCCAGCCATTGTGGATTCTGGTCCTTTCTCAGCCCTGATGATTTCTTGTAGTGATTTATTTAAGCCCATATCAGGGTTGCTCAGGAGCTGGGTCTGCAAGCCAAGTCCATCACTCCTGGGCCTGATTTTTTTATCATAGGACAATCCATCCTGCCATGACAGTATCTGTTTATCATGGAACAATGTTGCTCAGAACATGTCATCACCTTATTTTTCATTCATGGGTCATCTGGTTTTGTTTATCGTTCACTAAGAGGAAAGCATGTGTTCAGCCATTTAGGTTAATTAATAGATGATGTCGCTCTTTAGGGAGCGAGACAGGGAAAACACATACCGGGTTGAGAAGTATTGGTCAGACGAGCGTGCAGCAACATGTCCTCATAAATTTTACATCCCCGGATCTCTTTGCCTGCACGGTGGTGTTCTTAACTCTCCCAGGCTTTAGCAGTTCAACCAAGGAAACCAAAGCCTGAGTTTATCTCAAATCCACCACGTGAGTCCATGTGCTTGCTGGCAGAAAGTTGATGCTGCAGAGTAGCAGATAACTGCACATGTTACTGCTCCAAGTGGTACCTTTTCCGTGTCTGAGCAGCCCCAATACTCAAAGCTCAAGGATGAAACTCTTCCCTCTTCCCAGGAAACCCATCCCTGCTGCAGAGCTGGGATTGCAACAGCATCATTCATTGGTCGGGGTGAGGGGACTTTCTGCCATCTCCATGCTTCCCCTTGCACCAAAGGTTGTTGTGCTGTCCTCTGAAATGGCCTCTGATGGATCACAGGGCAATGGCAACGCAGAGAAGAGACCCGGATGGGAAAGTCCTCTGCAACCAGGCAGGAAATTACGGCCTCATCTAGAGAAGTTGTGGGGAACCATTTAAGCAAATTAACAAAAAGTGCTGATCTAGCTGTAGGTGGCTTCAAGAAGGCTGCAAAGAGACTGGTCAAGGTTTTATCTGCCGGTTTGATGATCAGACAGCTTGTAATATGGTCAGATTCAGGCCACCTATGCAGTACAAATAGGAACTAAAGACAAGCTATTGATTAGGGTGGGTCAAGCCTTCAGTGCACCTACCTTGAAACCACTGATCAGTGGTTTCACCACGTTACACTGAATCATAACATAACTGAGGCTGGAAGGTACCTCTGAGGTCTCTAGTCCAATCCCTGCTCAAAGCAGAGCCAACTTCAAAGTCAGATCAGGTTGCTCAGGGTGAGGGTTTTTAGCATGAAGATGGTGATTGCACCTTGCTGTGCTCCTGTTCCTGTGTTTAGTCACCCTCATGGTGCATTTTTCCTTCCTCAGATACAGTTGGCTTTCTTTTTCCTGCAACTTGCGTCTTGTCCCTTTGCTGTGCATCTCTAGGCAGTCAGTCCCACAGTCTGTCTGTCTTCTGTCATTCTCCCCACCACCAAGACAGTAGGCAGCTTTACAAGATCCCTTTAAAATTTATTTGTATATGGCCAGATCTAGACATCTCTTAACTACCACTGTTATCCTAAGCCCATCTTCAATCTGGAGATTTGAAAGTGAGGAACTGGTGCACTGGCCATGTAGGAACAACTGGGGAAAGAGCAGAGCTTAGCTGGCTCCTGGTAAGTAGCACAGAAGAGGGGCAAGTTTGTCCTCAGGAGCTCTCCATCTATATACCTTTGACAGGGTTGTTTTTTTCTATAGCAACCATCTTGCAACCCGTTTTATTTACATTCATTTTATGTATTGAGGCCCATTTCTCTTATCTGTCACCTTCAGGCTATGGGGTTTATCTGGGATCCTGGAAGTCTGGGAAGCCAGAGCATGCTGTGTGTGAATGAGTTGCCTACGCTCTTCCTGGACTGCTGCATGCCCTTCTCCCGGTAGCCTGAGGATGCACGAGGTGGCTTATATTCACCGGGCGTTAGCATAGCCTTGACAGCATATTGGGGCACACAAATTGTCCACATGTCCTTCAACTCCTGGACCCATATATCCCTCATACTTCTGCCTGCCTCTGCCCCAAACCGCTCCAGAAAATTCTTCTCTACCACCTCCTTGGTGGAGATATGTAGACCTTCACTTCAAAGGGACTTATGCCTGTGTGCTTTAAGCTTTGGAAAGAGCTATTGTTTCAGCTACCTGCTCTCATGAAGGTGCTTAATAAATACTAGCAACCACCTTCAAATCAGGGCAGTGATGAGGCACAGAAGTCTCCATGCAGGCTATAGTTAGAGAGGCATCTGCATCTGTGCAAGCTTCACCCTGGGTCTCCATGCTCTTAAGATGGCCTGCCTGCGACGGTGAGTGTTTTTAAGTCTAGGCCAACACCAAGTCTCCTCCTGCCCCACCCCAAAAGTGTCTTTGGGCTTTTTAAGATAAAAAAATAAATAATGGTGAGTTTTCAGAATTTGCTTCACATATAACTGCTTGAGTTGGAAGAAGAAACTTGACTTTCATAAGACTGTTTTTCCACTGGCCTCCGGGAGACAGAGCTCATGAAATCATAAAAGCATCACATGGTTTGGTTTGGAAGGGCCCTTCAAAGATCATCTAGTCCAACTGCCCTGCCATGGGCCAGGACATTTTCCACTGGATCAGGTCACTCAGAGCCCCGTCCAACTTGACTTTGAACGCTCCCAGGGATGGAGCATCTACCACCTCTCTGGGCAACCTGTTCTAGTGTCTCATCGCACTCATAGTGAAGAATTTCATAGTAAATCTTTTATTTATTGAATAGAATTAAAATTCATTTGCATAGTAAATCCTCTCCTTGAAAGGCCCTTCTGACACCTCCCAGCACTGCCAGAAGCTTGGAGACCCAGTATACCTTTGCTGGCATCGATTTGCTGCAGCTGCCTTAATGAGTTTAGGAGCTGCACCCAGCAGAAATGCAGTGTGCCACATGCTGGTCCAGCAGTGGCCTCAACTGGGAGATTTATTTGAGCATCTTCTGAGAGCCTTTAATTGGGACCTCTCCTGGCACACAAGCAGCCTGGTCTGGTGGCATGTTTGGGGAGGACCCACATCACAAGGAGTCCAGCAGGATTTCCATCTAGCTTGCTGAATTGCTTGACAGAATTACATTGCAGAGAACATTGCCAGGTGATGCCAACTGTGCTTTGAGGCTCTTGGTCTCCACAAGCAATAAAAAAGCTTGCAACAAGAACTCAGCTGGCAAGGATGTTAGCAAAGGGAGAGAGCTCGCTTCCCCCTCGCAGCATCGTTGCTGCCGTGCTGCTAGCAGAAAGGCCCTTGTGTGCTTCAGCAATCAGATGTGACTTGAAGACACAGAAGAAGGAGATCTGCTGGGAAAGAAGAAGCTATTTTCGTTTGGAGGTCACAAAAAAAGCATTTGTTACTGCAGCCGCCTTACAAACAGAGGCCCCTTATTGTTTGCAGAGACACCCTTGGCAACCTTTCTTAGCAGCCTGGATATGAACCAAGAAGGGCTTTGTGAAGCCTTATAAAAGGGCATTATGAGCAGGGGGCCCCACGGGTGGGTGGGATGTGCCAGGGCGCTCCTCCCTAGAGGGAGCTGTGGGAAGCAGGAATCTCCAGGAGATGTTTTACACTGGAGCCTGTCTGGACCCAGTATAGCTCCCACCTCCCTGCTCAGAACATCCTCCCTATCAACAGAGAAGCTGTTTGTGCAGCTGAGCAATCAGTGTGGGCGATCAGACTTAACAGCTTCACTGAAACCCACCATAGTATAACTGTGTAATGGCTGAAATAGGGGTGAAGGAGTTTGGGTCCTGGGCTGCTCTGCTGCAGAACATCTCAACAGCACTGGTCAGACGTCCCAGACCAAGAAAATCCTGCTTTCCTGTGAAAATGGTAAAAGACCACCTGGGGAAATCCAGTCCTTGTAGCTTAATGGGATATTAGTGATTGTACCCAACCACAAATCAGGTCCTTGTGCTCTGGAAAGGATTTTCCTTGTCTTTGGTTACTTCACAGCATAAGTAAGGTCTAATAGCCAAGAAGTATCACTCTCTGGACAGAGGCATGAGTGCCTTATAGATGATAAAATAAAGATGGCTTCACCTCAGGCTTATACACGTGGTCTCCGACTGGGTAGGGGTCTCCCACTGTTTGCTGTCTGGCTGGAGGACCAGCTGCCTTGAGATGCTGACACAGGGCAGCTGCATACCCAGCCATGGCAAGAGGCATCTACAGGTTTCCTCAGGAAGGATGGTCTAAAAGTCAGGGCTGTTTTTCTATCTCCATATCTTGCGGTGTCTTGTTGAGCCAGGAGGTAATGACATAGAAGCTCCCAAATCCTGTCTGTGCTTGTTACACCAGAAGGACACATCACCTTGTCAGTGGTGCAAGCAAACAAACCTTTCAGGAGGAGGAGGTTGGTTTACATGGCAGCCACAGCCAGGACTGCTCCTTGTGCAGACAGACTCAGAGCAGAGGCAGAGACATTCCTTCTACTTATCTGCCAGGAAGAAAAATCAGGCCAATGCCAACCCTGGGTATATTCGATGCAGATGACAGCAGTGGGGAACCTTCCAGTTGTGCTGACCACAAACCCTGCAGGGTGAGGCCACAAACCCCATAGCAGCTCTGGGGAATGGTGCTCTTCCTCTGTCCCTTGGTTTTGTGACAAGGTCTAGCCCAGTGCCAGCCCTCTTGTCACAAGACGAGTAGTATGTAGCCATGCAATGGGGGACCCTCTATTTTGAGATGAGAGTTGCACATCTGTCCTTGTACTTGGACATGCAGGCTGAGCCTATCCATGACCTGGCACATGCCTCTGACACCGTGCAAGGGAGCTACATTTGGGTCATTTGATGCATGTGACAGTCGGGGGTGCTGGAACCATCAACAAGAAGAGGACATTGGTGGCTCTTTGCTTGTACCTGGGGGACCCTTGAGGAGAAGGGGAGGTGACATGAGCCATTCTGCAAGCCCCCTTCTGTGAGGATGCCCAGAGCGACCTCTCACCAGATCACCCCCACACCTGCCTGCTGGTCTTCACTCATCACGGTCTGGCAGGGGTGAGATCAGGCTCCATCCCTGGTGCCTTGTATGTGGGCTCCATCTCCTGGCTGCTCTGCAGACCCCACTGCCCCAAGCCCTGCTCCTGTGCACAGTCCAGCTTCCAACAAGGACAGCACCAGCCAGGCAGGCACTGCTACCACCACCTTCTCTGCTCCCTCCCAGACACTTCTCCATGCAGCCGTGCTTTGCAGCCTGTCCTTTTCCTAAAGAGCTGTCAAATCACATCCCAATTGCCAAGGGTTTCCCCAGGATGTGCTCCTGTTGCAAACTGAGTGGCTCCATCTCATCCTCTTCTGACCTTCCTTTCGGAGCTGGATATAATCACTCCATACTTCACCCATCAGGGTGGATCTGTAGCACCTTCCAGCTGAGCCGATCTTCAGCTCTCCAGGGGATTTGGCTGATGGTTCCAACCTCCCTGTGATGGGAAGCCCTGCCCAAGCCCCATGCTCTCCTCCCATGCTGCTGGGAGGAGGCTTCACAACCCACTGTGACAGCGTTTGGAGAAGCCCAGTGTCCACAAGCTGTGCTGTAGCCAGGAGAAGCTTTCTCAGCAAGAATAAATTTGCCAAAATTAGGACCTCAGACTATTTACAGATTCAAGCCAAATTATTTTTGGCAGGTGAAACCCCTGCGGAATCTGGGCAGAGAGGTTGCTGGAGCGACTGGTGAAGCCCTGTTTTACTGGTAAAGTCAGTGGTGGCTGTACCAATCTGCCCCTGGGACTGACCCTGTAGGTCTATAGGATGCCTTCAACCCCACACTACAGTCTAAAGGGGCAGTCTTAGGGTCCCTACAATCCACGCAGCAGCACTTAAATTTAAACCACTTCTCCCTTGACATAAATACAAGGCTGGCTGGTATCTTGACATGGATCAGGGCTCTCTCATGGTTTGTCCTGATTGAGCTGTTCAGCTGAGTGTGAAGCACTTAGGTATTCACCAAGGCAATGCTGGGAACAGCTCTAGATAATTGTGCAGGACATTCACCCAGAAAAGAGAAATTTGGACCAGCGTTCTCTTTTCTCTTTCATCACTTACACAAAATTGCCCAATGTCATGAGAGCATCCTTCAACTGTCACCTCTGTCTGGGAGTCTGGGACCTCCCTGGACAGGGCTCTAGAGCAGCACCCTGGTCTGTGTCTCCCACGGGAAGATACTGCATAAGCAGGGAGGCCACGAAGAACTGAGCTGTTTGCGTGCTGTATATGGGCCTACGTGGTTTTGCATCAAGTGAAGCATTCCTGACAAGCACAGAAATAAATGAAGATTTTGATTTTGGGGGTTATGACAAGTAATAAAAAAAAGGTGCAATTTTCTATTTGGCGCTTGGGAAGTAGACAAGGACTGCCAACAAGAAATAAGTGATTCAGGGGTCGCACAGATGAGGGAGCTTGGTGTAATGTGATTAATATAAGAAGGAAGAACAGGCTGGCGAGGAAGATGCATTTTCTGACAGCCAGGAGCAGCTCTCCAAGAAAGGGATGAGAGTCTTAACATGGGGAACTTGCAATTTCTGATAGGCACAATCTCAGAAAACATCCCGCTGAGGATGGTCCCATCCTGGAAACCCACACTGGTGGGCAGGGCAGCCGCCTGAGCTCATCTGCTGCTTGCTGTCTGCAATTTCTCTGATTTTCACACGTTCTCCAGACTTGTAAGACTGGCTCTGAAAGTGATGAGCAGTTGCAAGATTAATTGCTTTGAAAGCACAAAAGGAACAGAAAATGCCTGAAGGCACTGGGACAGATAATACGTTGTATTCATAAAGGTTTTAATAATTTATTACCAGCAGCTGTATAAAGTTATTCTGTCCCCTTCCACTACGCCTCTCAAGGACGACTCAAGGCAGCTCGATTCCTGCTCAAGGAGCTCAAATCAAAGGATGCCTTGAATCCTTCTAGGTGGAGTCATATTTTTTTAACCAGAGAAACTTGTTTGCTGGTAAGAAATTAAAAGCACTTTTACTGAGTTCAGGGCTCATGAAAAATTCCAGATGGATACCCTGGAAATCGAAGATGGTGTTTGCCTTGGCTCTCACTGGGGAAAGGAAACTTGCTTAGGGTAAGGGGTGAAGCATGTCTTTAAAATTATGCATGTAGCTAAGTGATTTCCTGAAATAGAGCCCAAAGTGCTGCACAGTGCAGCGCTGCAGGACTCTCCTTTGCTACAGAGCCCCATGTCCTTTGGCACTGAGAAGCATGGACATCTGTCTGGGGTTACCCCTTTGGATGCCAGTGCCTTACAGGCAATTCATGCAACAGGGCATTTGGTTTCTGCAATATGATCCCATTCACTTACAGCCATAAACCTGATGATCGGCCATAAAAGACAAGAAAAGATTTCCTAGAACGATGGAGGAGCGTAAGGGGAAGATACTGGGTTGAAAAAGTGAGAGGAAAACCACAAATGTCCTACGAGCAAGCCTAGAGCACCTTCCATTTGCATTTTGTGTTTTATTATGTTTGGAGGCATTTCCTTCAAAAATATTACCCTGGTTGTAAAGTGGAGAGCAGGATATTGCTGTGAAGAAATGAACTTGGCCCAAATGTGCATGGGGTAAGTAGCCATCCTGACTTAGCTGGCAATGCTGCAACAGTGCTTGTCATACAGGGGGTCTGCAGATGGGTTTTTTGGAGGGGACTGGTGTTTTAGTGGAGTCCTGTTTGACATCTGTGATTGCCCTCAGGAGCAGCGGGCACAGAGCGGGGCCAGCTAGGGAAAAGGGATCTATTGTCCTTCTCTTTTTAGGAGAAAATTAATGAAATTAAAATTAATGAGAAGTAGGAAGGTGTGTGAGGGACAAAGGCTCGGGCAGGGGTGGTGAATGCACTGGGGGAAGACCAAGCTGAGCACCACTCCTGGACATGGGAGCAGTTTCCATTCTGATCCTCAGGTCCCACCACCACATTTTGTCCAGTTTGATCAAAGTTGAGGGATAAAGGACCTGAAGGGATAGCCTGCAGGCAGAAGGGGATGGCAGCTGGCACACAGAAGGTGCAGCAGGGATCCCTCTCACCACCAACAGGGTAGAAGTTAGGGAGCCCGTGGACATGCTGGTGACTACTCAGGAAGGCAGAAGAGCAGGACTGGCCCCAGGGTGAGGAGACCACATCAGGTCTTGGGCAGGATGGACCCCTCTGCTCCAGGGTTTGGGCTGTGGGTGGGTTCACGAATAGATTCAGGTTTGCAGTTGAGAGGAAGAACCTGTCTCCTCTGACGACCAACTATATCTTAACGTAGGTGTGATGACTTCTCCGCGATCAAAGTCAAGACCAGCATTTTTTTCCTAAGGCTGTGCTCCTGAGAAGAGACACGTGGAGGAGGCGAACGGCCATCCACACTCTTGTGGTGCAACAATCTGGGGGCATCAAGTGAGATTATAAATTGTCTGGTTCAAAACCAGCACAGAGGAGGGTTAACCAGTGAGACTGGATTCTGTGGGTTGGTGCAGAAGCCAACAGTTTCCTTGGGTTCAGAAAGCAATCGGCCAACTCTGTTAAACACAGGGCCTTCCAGTTTGTCCCTGGCATCCACTGAGCCACAGAGAGCTGCAGGCTGGGAGGGTGTCCAGGGAAGGACCACCCTGTGCTTGCTGTAATACTCTGATGTTAGTTAGGGGCAGCCAGGATCTGGGGCTAAGGGAAGCTTTAGGTTGATCCACTATGGCCATTTGTAGGATCTTCCAGTCTGAAACCTCCACGTTTGAAATGCAAATTAATTCAGCCAAATCCCATGGCTTGAATTATTCTGGAGGTCCAATTACACAAACACAATGATCCCTTTCAGCCTCAAAATCTGTGAATAAAGCCAACAAGAACCATTCTTTTATCTGTCGAAGATCTGGCCCACAGAGAATAATAACTACTTTAAATTGAGCCTGCTTCAGCTCAGAGAAGCCAGAAATTATATGAATAATTTATGAAACTAGGCAGGACACAGAGGGAAAAAAAAAAGATGATTTTTTTTTCCCCAATCCCACCTGACAGTGGAGGAGCTTGATAGTGGAAGCAGCAAAGAGCAAGGCTTCTCTTAACGAAGGGAAGTTGAAGTCTCTGGGAGAAGGGTCGGGTAGAGTTCATTTGGAAGCTGGGCTTGGGCTGGCATGACTTGCTGTGACTGCCTTTGCTGAGTTACAAATGACTCAGGAGCTCAGCTGACTGAGGGGAAACCCGACAGATTAGATCAATGGAAAAAAATTTAATAACACTCCTTTCATGAGCATAAACCTATAGGAAAAGCAATTCTTAGACTTTGCACCTACATATCAACCCATTTAAGCATCGCCTTGCCTGAGCCAATGCTCTTAGTGTTGGGGGTGGAGCAAGACAGAGAGGTCATCCCTTCCTTAGCTGGTCTACCTTCAGAGCTGAGAAAAACTGCCTTTCTTGGAGCCTTGCGCTGCCACATAGAGGGGTTTGGGGGAAAAATGTGGCCAAATTGCCATCGAGCATCAGCTGGTGCCGTTGAGCTGATTATGGAGGTGTTTCCCCCACATTCCCCAGGGATGGACAAACTCCCCAGGTCTCAGTGCATTCTCTGTCCCGGGCAAGGCAAATCCTTGCCAGTAAAGCTGGGCTATGAAACTGCTCATTGTTCCAATGGGCTGCCTCATTTCCATGGAAATAACGTGCTCATCACAAATGTTTTGCTATTGGTGCTCCTGGGCTCCTCCTGAGATGCTTCCCTGACCTCTCCAGTCCTTTTCTTTCTTTTGCTGCAATTAATATCCCCATTCACATCCTCATGGTCTTGGCAAGTCAGAGGGTGGCATAAAGACCTTGGCATTAAATATTTCATTACCAGGCAGTGCAAGATATTAACAGGGACAGTTAATAGTAAATGTCCTCTTTGTGAAGGAAAATGAACTTATTTATGACACACTCCCTTGCTTGTTTCCACAAGGGAAGGGAAAAATCAGGGTGATATCTCTACAGCCTGCATTCAAGCACCCATTAAAAATAAAGCTTAAATCCTAAAGAAGGGTTTGCCCAAAGAGTTTGTGTATTATAGATATTTCTATGTAAATAAAGATAGGCTATACGTCAAGAAGGATTTCTGGTCAGATTTGAGCAGGTCGCATTTAAAACCTGGCTGGCTGAACCATGGTGTGGGAAACTAAATGGACACACAATTTCCAGTCTCTCTCCTCTTCCTCTTCCCTTAACCGAGCCATGCTACTAGGCTATCTTGCAGTCATTTAATTAATTTGATTAATTAGTCCAATTCTGCAGCATCTCTGAAGCCTTTTCATTAAAACCGAGGTGATTCCTGCTCAGTCTTTCGTTAAACCTCCCTCTTTTTGTCCAGATCTGCAAACTCCCTTAGCATTAACTGTGCTGGCATAGGAAGGGTAAAAATACCATTGCCTGCTTATTTTCTAGGTTTCCCTGATTTTTCTCTCTTGAAAACCCCTAATGCAGGCTGCAAGCTGAATCTCCCATTCAGCAAGGTTATGAGGAGGATGCTGGAGCACCTCAGGGCCACTGGCCATGGAGGAAGCCCTCCTGGCCCAAGAAGGGAAGGGATGGAGCAGGCACAGGGGGACAGGACGAGGTCCCTGAGCCCTCCGTGCTCCTGTGCCCCCAACCCCGGCAGCAGGGATGCACTGTTGGCTGTGGCTCTGGATGCGGCTGAGGAGCTGCGTGGCACCGACAGTGCGTGGGGTGGCTTTCCCTCCATGTAGCAGCTTTATTGGCTTTTAAGCGATATAAACAATGACTCAGTGACAGATACTGCCGTTAGAATCCCACCCGGGCTGCCAAATTCCCCCAAAGAGGGGAAAGGAGGGAGCTTCATCTGCGCTGCCTTTACACAGCCAGGCTGGTACCCGTGTTAGGGATGAGTATCTTGGATGGATCAGAGACCCTGGGGTAAGCCTTGCCCCCACACTAAAGCAACCATGCAGCCTGCAGACATCAAGGGCTGCAAGAAGGCAGTGGGTTTTTCTTGCCTAGTACAACTCCCCGTATTCATTCAAAACAAAAAAACAAGCAGAAAATGCACAGGGATCATGCAAAAAGACCTATTCCACCTGGTAATGTCTGCGTTTAATGTCCAGGCAGGATGCATAATGGGATGATGCCAAAGACGGCTTCATTCCTGTCCACTTGAATTTGCAGCACAAGTCCATTCCCTGGCATATGAGATCATTGGATCTTCATTAAATCTGCTGTATGGGCTACTGGCTCCAACCTTGGGCCCAGCTGCTGGAGCAGTGCCCAAACAGTCATACCATTGATACCTCTTAGTGTAGCATCTGTGATACTGGTTTAACCATGGTCCTACCGTGACAGTCCAGTGGGGAAAAGAGCAACCTACCATGGATATGAGACATCTTTGGAGGAAATGCAACAAAACCTGAGATGTTCTCATTTAACCACCTGAGTAAAAAAGATACCCTAGTCCCAAGCATTCAAGAGGAACAAAAACCAGCTGGATGACAACAAGCGTGTGTCTTGCACTTCTCTCTTCTGATCTGCTCACTCTCTGCACAGGAGAGGTGTGGAGGATAAACCTGAAATCACAAGAAACCTTTATTCTGTGTTAATTGGGAGCCATCACCTAGTTAAATCGAAGACACAAATCTCTTTTTTACCTTCTCCATTTTTTATGTCCCAGACCAATTTTGCTGTCTCCAAGATTGGTGAAGTGATAATTGCTCCAGCTGCACCGTGCAGTCTACTCCAGAGAAAGTTCCTCGTCTTTAACTCAGGCAGTGATCAGGTGCATCTATATGTTAATGTATTCACAGCCCTTTCTTGCACAGGAGACAAAATAGCTGGTAGAGGACTGGAGGAGAAAGAAGAATTTCATTTTCATTGATTTGGGAAGGCAAAATATTTAGCACAGTAAGACAAAGGAGGTTGTTGTTGCTTTTTGGTGTTTTTTTCTTTTTGAACTAACAAGATTGAAAACAGGAGATAAAATATGCAAATACTTGGTTCAAATTCCATTTCAATCCCTTTTTTCTCACCTAGAGAGTGTCTGATGCCTGACATACAGACAGGGATGGTTGCTGTGGTTTTCACCCAAATATGTCACCCAGCTCGTCAGCTTTTTGCTTCTTTGTTTATCATTTTTGATATTTCTTCATCTTTCAGGACAGAATCTTTCAGGACTCCTTTGCTGCCTGTTACTCTTCAGATCATTCTTCCTCCAGTCTTGGTGGATGTGAATATTGTTTGTGACATCCAAGGGCTCTCCTCTACATTAAACCTAATCCAAACAGAGTCATGTCCATGGCTGAAAGCCTCCTGGTAGCAGTGATGAAGAGGCAATGAGGCTCAAAAACTCCTGTGTCTTTTTGCTGTCCCTGCTGAACATGCCAAGCAGCAGATGAGTGGCATCAACAATAGAAAGTAATTGAATTTTAATTCGCATTGGCTGTAATCATCTCTGTAGGTAGGGTAAACTCGACCGGCAGATTTCAACCCAGCTGTTGTCTCTTGGGTGATTGAGATGAGGAGGTTGTAAAAATGCTCATTGACTCTCCTTTAGCCCAGAAAACAGACCTCTTGCTTTTTCCTTCCCTGCCCCCCTTGCAGTTCCCAACCCCCAGGTTTGTGACCCCTTTGTGGCACCTCACACTTTGGAAAGATCATGTCCCCTGGTGAACAGGAGACACAAAACTGAAGCACAAGTGATGAGTGTGCCTGCTGACATCCATGGGTATAGGTCCCTGCAGATGTGAACTGTAATGCTTCGTTATCAAGGATGGTGACGAGGTTCTCTTTTATCCAAAGGCCCTTTGACATTCCTGTTTTCTTCCCCCATTGCTGCTTTCTCTGCTTCTCTTCTTTCCTGTTAATGACCACACAGAGATGCCAACCACATTTAAAGCTGCTTTCTTCCCATGATCTTCGTAGACTTTTATATTCACTGATCAAATGTTTGAGGAGGGAGGGAGGGAAGGAGGGAGGGAGAAAGGTAAAGGTGTTTTGTGGGTTGATTTATATCTTATTGATGGGATTCTCTCCAGTGCTTTTGATACATCGACTCAAGCATATCGATCTCTCTGTCTGGCTGTATTTTTACCCGCCCCCACTCCCCCTCCCCCCCGAGCCTCCCTTCCTACCAGCAGTGACTCAGGCAGTCTGCATGGCAGGTTTGTTTTCATGTGCTTGATACTGACTCTGTGTGTGTGTGTGAGCATCCACAAGATTAATTTGCAGAACTGCAATGCAGGTAGCATTGAGATT
>VYXH01009044.1:119735-149903 GCA_013397275.1 Burhinus bistriatus
AAAAGTGAGGGCTGTAGAATTGCTTTTCTTTCCAGCCCAGTCTTATAGGAAGAAAATACATAGGTACCATCTTGTGGCTGCCAACAGCCCTTGGAGCACATCTACGGAGAGAAGAGGGGAGGAAACTGGTTGCTCCAAGTGTGTCCGCATTAACCCAGTGTGGGATACCAGAGTTTTTGCACTGTGTCCCCTGAGCTCGTACAGGTCCATTGGTGTTGTGTTAGGGGATGTTGTGGGATGCATTGCTTCTGGATGAAGCTGAGGACTCAATGGCTTGACAGTGCTGACAGATCTCCACGTTGTTTCCAAAAGCTGGAGATGAGAAGCCCAATTTTCCAGCCCACTTCCCAGACCATCATTCTCTTGATTAGACAAAATATTCTTTGTTTCCTGCCCTAAATGACTGGGTGGTGTTCCTCCACCATGTTTCGCTCAAGCCCAATATGTAAATCATCTGTAATCACCGGTGGGTTACAGGGAGGGCACAATTTCAACATGAAAAAATGCCACACTTTCAAATCAGGTTGCTCTGAGTCAGAGAAAACATGGCAACCTCTCCTGGAGAGTACCACTGAAAATCCCCCAAACCTTCTGGTCAATCAAAATGTTCTGTTTCTATTTTGACTGTTTTCTTTTTAAGTGCGTAAGACACTGAAATAAAAAGCCCTTCTGAAATGAAAAATGAAAAAGCTTCACTTGAATGTTACAGTATCTTTTTTGATACCTTTAAAATACTTGTTACAATACCTGTTTTGATAACTTTAAAATACTTGTGAGCTTTTTAGTTTTTTTTTCCAAGCTATGTTTTAATTAACTCTTCAGTCTCAGGGAAACTTAGGTCTTTGATTTGCCTCAGTAAATATTTCAACCTGGTCCACTAAGAACTACTAGCTGTAGAAAATACAGATCTGAAGGATTTGCCTTGTATCCTGCAGATACAGGCTGCTTCTTTATTCCTCCAAATTGAGGGCAAGGCCACTGCAGTCAGAGTTTCTCTGCACAGACCCGTCCTTCCTCCAAAGCTAACAGGACCAAAGCAAGCTCTGCTCCAGAGATGCTCTCATCTTGCTGGAGCTTGCAAGTCCCGGTGCCTTCAGATCAGAGCTTCCTGCCTTCAAATATAAGGGGACAAGCAGAGCCGTATGCGAACACCCACGGAAGAAGAGCAGTTCTCAGTATTAGTCAACTGGGAGCTGAAGCGTGTGGTCCACTGGGCTATTTGACAAGTCTGCTTGTGGGAGATGCCGGAGTCATGAAATCCAGGCTGCAGCCGCTCTTTGGGTTCATCCCTTCTTGGTGCAAACCCATCACGGAGAAGCACGGCCGGCTGTCTAGCTAAATTGCATGTTTGCTTGCAAGTTATTTCAAAGAGCCCAGTTTGCCCTTTCAGAGTGAAATACCTCATGGGTGATTTAAATATAAGGTAAATGATTCAGAGGCTCTGTGAAACAGTTTTTTGGGTAGGGAAGGATTTCATACCAGGCTGGTAGATGCTAAAGGTCACTTTCTGATAATATTTACACAGACTACATGAAGCAATTAAAATAACCAATCTGCTGCTGTTAACTCTCACAGGAGACTGTCCCAGCAGCAGAAATAACTTATTCAGTGGGAAAAACTCCTTGGAAGTGTCTGTTTAATTGGCCAGCTGAGGCTCTGCCTAATTGGAGCCTCTATTTGCCCTGATATTTGTGATGCAGTGGGAGCAAAATGCTCTTCTGAACTCTGGCTCTCCAGGGTTGCTCCATTGCCTGTGGAAGCTCAGAGGGTTTAGGCATTCCCATAAAACACTAGAGGCAAGAAGCTGCCTGCAGCCTTCATTTCATAGCAGATTGGGGAGAAATGGAAAACCTCTCCCTGTCTCAAGCTATTTCTAACACTCATTCCCATCACTGTCACATCCTCACAGCTGCAGCTGAGCCAGGCAAACTGACCATCAGCCGATGCCATGATTGTAGACATCAGTACTCAGGCTGGAAGGTTGAAGGGGAGAAAACAAGATTGCAAAGGTGCTCCCAGCCCGTTCACATGGGAGGTGAGACACAAGGGGTGAGTCTTGGACGGGCTGGAAATCAACGTCGAGACCCCACTGACTACAAGAGAGTTAAATTTCGCTTCTCGGAGAAACTGAGCAATTGTATAGGGAGCACTCCATTTAGCTGGATCAGAAATCTGCAGGAAGAAAACAGATTGGAAGTTGGCTGCCACAGTGAATTTGCCTTATGTTGCACTTATCACACTGTTGACACTATATAAATAATAACATTTTATGATTTATTTATGAACAAGCCTGGAGGTGACCTCCAGCTCTAGACTCATGAAGCTGCAATAATCACACAGGCATTTGGATATTGATCTCTTGGAGAAAACGAAATCTGTGGAGCTGGCACCAAAGGAAATTAAAAAGATAGATAGGTTGATTTTTTGGAGGCATGATTGCATGGGGAAGAACGCCAGGGATCTTTCATCATGATGGCCATGCGAAAATCAGTTGTGGGGAGGCACCTCAGATATGGGGCTGGGGAGGTGGTCAAGGATCTGTGGCATCTGAAGGCCAAAGAAAGGAATTGAAGGTGTTGCTCCACATGGGCAAAACCACCCCATTTTCAGCTAAGTGGTGCCTACAGGCCAATATCTACAGGCACTGCAGCAGTGTAAGTGCTCACATCTTGTGTGCGCCCTTCTGCCTGCCCCCCTGGAGCTCCTTGGAGGGCCCAGCTAAGGGCTCACCACTAAGCTCTGCTGGGACCAGTCCTCACACCTTTTCCTCCAGCGCCCTTGGGGAAGTAAAAGGCAAATGTGGTAGAGCTCCACCATACAAAGAAATCAGAGACTCAGCCAAAACCTAGAGACCTGAAGAAAAACCCACCCAATTTCACTTGAATTAACTGAAGATCCCAGACACCAACTTGGAAGTCCAGAAAATCCTGATTTGTGTCATTTTTCCTGTGGTTCCCCATCAATGTGGCTGCAAGTCACACTATGTTGGGAAGTTGTCAACACTTGTTTTCCATAAAAGCCACCAGACTGTCCATGTGGGGCACCCTGTGATTTGCTCAGTATGGGGAAGAGGAACCACGGGAGCTGTAGACCTCCCCCGCTACCTCCTGTCCGTGCCCTACTCGCCCAAATCCACCTTGCATCCAAATCTGCCCTGGATGACGGCTGGGGATGGCATGGGCTGGACCACAAGCCAACGTCTCCACCAGCCAGACCAGTCTTCCTGGTTCTTTAGTTTGATTAATGCTGACAGCACAGATCTCCTCTCTGCAGCTCCTGCAGAGGTGGGGAAGCAGGGCTTCCTCAGATTATTTATAGGGTACATCATTTATGTTCCACTTACCTTGCTACTGTCATCATCCAAACTGCATTTCAACATCACAAGTTAATGACGGTGGCTCTGTGATGGATCTTCGTTTACACGTTCTTAACCAGACACAAATTTTTTTGGCCTGTGCAAATGTAAATCAAAAAAATAAAACCGACTTTCATTTCACTGTTCCTTCACTGGTTTCCTGTGCTGTTTTCTTTTTATAATCGCAACCAGCATTTATCTTCTGCAATTTGGAATGGGGCTTGCTGTTGAAGGCAGCAGCACTCCTGGATCTAACTGACTTGGGGAGAAACCAGGCAGTGTGGGCTCAGAAGGTGATATGAAACCCCCTCATTTCTCCAAAGCTGGTGGGACAACCCCAGAAAGCAGCCAAACAAAGTAAGCAGAATAGCCCTTGGATCTCACATGTAGAGGGAGGAATATGGGGAGTGTGATATCTCCAGCTCTCCCTGCTTTCAGTGAATTATTATCAAGCCAATTAATCTGTCACTTGAAAATCTCAGTATACGTAAATCGACCCAGATTCCACACTGGCATCAGTCCCTCTGTACACAGCTGGTACTGGAGTTATTTTTCCTTTATGTTTTATGCTCTGTTATTAATGGGAGAATAAAAAAAATGCACTTTTGCTTTTGCAGATGCCAGCTAGTGAAGAGCCATAAAAAATAGAAGATGAAAGATTAAGTATGTTTATTTATGTAACATTATTTTGTGTCTGTGGGTTATTTACCAAAACAGTAACTCTCTCAAACTATCACCCTAAAAGATACACAGCAGTTTATTTAATCACTAACTTAAACTTCCAGATGTTTTGCTGATGTGTGCTTAAAATATCCGCAAGTAAACCATGTATTATTGTACTTGTAACCAAAGATGTCAGGATTTCTAGTCATTAGTAGTATCAGCAGGGTAATAATAGTATTTAGGGCAATTTATTATTTAATGCTTCTTTAAGATTGCTCTTGTTCCTGCAAAAATACACAAATGACACTTTCCAAAATGCAACATAAAAGGCCACAAATAAACCTGGCTGGAGGGTGGATTTGTCTGCGCGTCATAGGAGCCAGGAGAATGATAAATAGCTGGTCCTTACTAAATCTGCCCAGGAACTGCACGCTCACTCAAACCTCCTTGGACCACGGTGAACAAGATGCTGCAAATCCAGCAAAATTGCACAGGGGCTTTGAGGGATGGGAAGGAGCAAAGGGGAAAAAAAGGTGTTGAGGAGGAGTTCTTATTTTAAATTTATTAGAAATAACCCTGCAGGAGACTAGGTGTTGTATGCAAGACCATTGCAAGCATCCTTTGGGAAAGCAGTGTGCTGCCCGCCTCCATTTGCTTGCTGTGCCTGGAAAAGCCATTTTTCCTTTTCATTTCCCTCTCTCATTGCCTGTTAGGACTGTGCCTGTTTCACACTATTTTTTGCTCTGAAACATAGGTGCTGGCTGCTCAGCTGCTGTCCCAGTTTATCAGTGCTTTTAGCCTCACGGGAGCAACCTGTCTCCAAAGTTACCAGAGCATCTCACAAAGCCGTAGGCACTGGCGATGCAAAGCACGTGGTGGTTCAGGGCAGTGTGCTCAGATCCCAGATGGTCCTGGTGTGAGTCAAACCAAAAAATATGTGGTTTTTCCCCCTCTCCAAACAATAAGTTTTGAAAAATTCTCCAGCCTTGCAGGGGCATTTGATTCATTTTATTTCTTCTATGGTCCTGTGGTGCTTTTGGCAAAGAGGCAGGTCCTCCAAAAATCTGTCCCTGCTCTGTTCTCCATCCCCTGTTAGATGTTTCTAGCAGCAGTGATGAAATGTAGCCCATCACATTTTGCTCCCTTTCTGCCTAAAGAAACAAGTAGCTGTGGGATGCCAACACCTGGGCTGTGAGTAATATCAGAGGGATCTGAAGGCATCCCATCACCTGAAACCTTCGGGATTACTGGTATTTTTAATAGCTGGCCACCTCCAAGGGTTCTGGACCACACTGTCCTTTCTTTGCTTGGGACGTATAGACTGTGCATGCACCCACTCCTGCTTCATCCACAAACTCTGCTAAATGCCTTCTCCTTAAAAAGTCCTCATTTATGCTGGTTTTTCCTCTCATGCAATTCTTGTCTTATAAACCCCCCCATCCACTTGACTGTGCTATCAACATTTGCAGTGAGGTGTTTGCAATGAGTGATCCATTGTCCACCTGGGAAGCAGTTTGTGTGCCACCATCCCTCCTCCTCTCACCCGCTGCAACACAGCCCTCGTGATTAGCACTGTCCACGCTGGAATAACTCAGTCTGGCTGAGGTTGGTGAGAAATATCAGATCTCAGCCTGGGAAACCACAGGGACTCCAATTTGCTGATTTAAGATGTTAAATTTAGACTTCTGATACTGAAAACCTTTGATATAAGTTTCATTTATGACTTCATTTGGACACAGTACTCTTCATTGTGACCATGAATGACTGTAACCATTTTTTGGCTGGTTATCAAAATAATTTTGCCTTTCCCAGGAGGAGGCTGCATTTTCATGATTTAGGGAGAGAATTTTAAAAAAAGGGTGATGGAGCAGATTCCTACATAGTAGTCATTTCTACAAAGCTTTGGGATTCCCTTCTGATGAAATGATATGAGGGACATTGCTAAAATCCCTCAAGACAAGAAGGGCTTTTAATAGTGAGCTTTCCTCAGGCTCAGCTTGTCATCACCACTGCTCTGTCCTTTCAGGATTTAGTTGCCCTCCCAATGATGGTCAATGATTAGGTGCTCCACAAAGCTGAGCAAGAAGGAAGATGATGTAAATACTTTTGGCTTACCACCAAACAAACCTTCTGGCAGAACCACCTTGGCCTTCCTTGTGAAGCATCTGACACAGGTACTGACAGCGACAGCCGTGGACCTGGGCTGATGCAGCAGCTTCTCTACTCCTTGATTGCTTCTGGCCATAGGCAGATGTCCTGTTGCCGCTGGGAACATCTGAGCTCGTTGTGATCATAAATGTTGAGCCTTCATTGCCCTTTAAGAACTGGTGTCCAGATCAAGAGTTTCTTGAGACTGGCAGTAGAAAATTAGAAGTGCAATGAAGTGGTTGAGTCACCATCCCTGGAAATATTTAAAAGATGTGTCGATGTGGCACTTAGGGATATGATTTAGTGGTGGACTTGGCAGTGTTAGGTTTACGGTTGAACTCAATGATCTTAAAGGTCTTTTCCAACCTAAACGATTCTATGATTCTATGATTTTAACTCCCCCATACAGGATGTTTGAATGGGGCAGAACAGAGCAGCTACAGATGATGGACTAACTGGACAAGCTTAGTGCTACGGTAGGAGTTTCCCCCAGGCGTTATGGCGTGTGATCAGCTCGGCTAGATGTTTCCCTGCTTTTAAAGCTGTGTGCAGCCATTGCTTTTCTCATTTTCTTACCAGTGAGATCTGAAGCGGCAAAATGGAGCTGAAAGCCCCATTGTCTCTTCTCTTGAGTCAGCCAGTCCTTTCTTAATGTCACAGTATAACATTCAGCAATGTCTGTCACAAGAGATTACTGCTGTGTGATGCCACTATGTTGTCATGTGTGGTAACTCTTTATGCAACAGGTTCAATTCAGAATAACATCCTTATTGCTGCCTCTGCTCTGCCTTCTCATCTGACAGGCAAACATCCATCCATCAGTCTGTTTCTTCAATACTTTATCAGAAAATTAATATATTGTCCATGGCATTTCAGCAATTTTTGCTTGTTCTCCAGGACTCTGATCGTATTTGCAGGGTTCAACAGCCTCTCCCAGCAAGCAGATGCAAGAGCTGGGCATCGGTACAGGACAACCTCTGTGTGAGCAGGACCTGATGTGGGATGTGCCCATCCCCAGAGGGAGCAGCCCAGCCTTTCCCACCTGAGCCCCACGGATGGGGAGCAGTGTGAGATGCCTGCTGGCTTTGCAAAGCTTTTCTGAAGTGAAACATCTTCTCAGGCCATCCTCTGCACTGTTCATGCACTGCTGCACCGAGCCGCGCTGCTGGGGTTGCAGAGCATGTTTTACAAAGGTTTTGGCTTGAAAAGGCTGAAAGCTGGACCTGTGGGATTGGCCCACACAGTTGTAGAGGATTTCGACTTTCATTTTAGAGTTGACATGTAAATATATAGTCATATATGTTAATACAAAATCTACTGGGCAGTGATTAGAGGGCATGGGGCAGAGCTGTCTCCACCAGCTAACAGCTTACACTGCTGCCAGATGGGCATGGCTAGAAGAGACCGGCTGGAAAGAGTGACAGATGGCAAGATGGGACCAACTGGGTTACAGCTCAGATGCGCAGGGATACAGCACTGCCTCATGAGGCTGCAGATCCTAAAATATAAGCAGAAAAAATTAAAGTCTGAGAGGGGAAGGGAGCATGCAAGCAAGGCAAGTCCTGATACTCTGGATGAGGTTCCTGCTGCTCTCAGGTCCTCTGCAAATCTCCAGCTTGGTCTCACATGCTCAGTAAAGATCAGACCATCGGTGACTGTTCCTAGGAGGCACTGGAAGGGGTTAAACTCCATCTGGGGCCCCTGTGGATCTTCCTTCTTCTAAAATTATTAGCTCCTTATAAAGCAGATCTGTAGGATACCCCATGTTTTTCACTGGTGGCCCTGGGTAGACCTTCCCAAAGAAGACTTGTGTGTATGTCTGTGTATGTACGTGTGCATGCTTCCATGACCCACTGATTTCATTATCTCTCTAGCTAATTAAGGGGCTGTTTGTGTCAGTTTGCATTCAGCCACAGCAAATTCACTGCTACCTTTACGGATCGATTTTCCCCTCCTTGTTTATGTGGATGGTGAACACAGTACAGCTTTGAACCGATCAAATTCATGCTCCACGTACCTGAGAAGTTAACGAAATTAGACTGCAGGATGTAACCTGCCCAACATTAAATGCAGGGAATTGCAGCTCTTCCTGGTAGAGTGTTGAACAAACAAGAAAGTAAATATATTAAACAGACAGCGCATTTCTGGTTCCCATGTAGCCTAAGAAGCCTGGCCCAAGGCTAACCCCACAGATGAGTATAACCAGAAACACACCTGCACCAACTGTGCCTGCTCAGTGTTTGTGGAAATAAATCAAGTCCCACTGCATATTCCCTTCTCCGCTGGAACATCAGCATCTCTGGTTGTCTGTGTCATCCTGGGTTGTATCTGGTGCCCATCCTGTGCCTTCACGTGGGCAATGTTCACAGATATGTTTGGTGCCCTGTGGAAAACGATGCCACGTTTATTTGCTGATCAGATGAGAGCATGACTGAAGTTAGCTTAATCTTGTAGTATTCCTATTTCCTTGGCTCCAAATGAACCAAGTGATTTTTATCTTACAGACAAGGGGGCCACGTGTTGGTGACCTGCTGCATGTCAAGCGTGCTGAGACTCTTGGGTGGCTGATACTAGCGTGGAAGCTGTTACATTTTATGGCTCTGTGTAGTTACTGGGCCCCAGAAATGTGGATAAACTACTTTTCTTTTGCATGGCTGACCCCTTTCACCTGCACTCTGACTACTAATCCGTCTCCACCAGGGTTGCTTGTTATATTGCAAAGCTCTGAGCAGCTTCCAAGTGGAGCCATTATAAGATATTAAATCTGGCAATGCAACTGTTTTTCTTCCTCCTCCAGAGACAGACGTCTAGATCAGGTGAGAGCAGAATCCCTAAAAGAACAGGATTTATTTTGTTCGGTGCTGGACTCCTCTGAGACAAGGACTTTGCAGAGCCCAATAATTTGCAATTTGCTGTGGAGAGAAATGCTGGCTTTATTCCTGCGGGAGCCCAGGGATCCATGCAGTCCTGGGCATTACTTTGTGTAGCACATGCAGCCTCTGACCCTAATTGGGGTCGTGATTTATAGGATCATGCAAGCTCCCTGATTTACAGAGCAGCTGTCTGAGAGCTTGTTACAGACCTTGCAGTTCAGGGTTGGCTTTCCTCCCGTTGCCTTTACACAGAATTTACTAGGCTGGGGTGAGCTGTCTCTAATAAAGAGAGAGACAGGGTCTTGAAATCATGTTCAAACAAAATTTATATCTGGATGGATGGATGGATGGATGGATGGATGGATGGATGGATAAAGAGCATTAAGCACATATGTATGTGGAATAAATAGGTGTAATTACACCTTGCTGGAGTGAAGCATATAATTTACTTACTGCCTCCCTTGGATTTTGTGGTTATCTCAAACTCATGCCTTTAAGAGAAACACACAAAATGTCAAAAGGTATCTGCATGTGGATATAATTAAAATCCAAGCATGAACACACAATTATTTGAAACTTGTTTCTTCCAGTTTCCAAGCCCTACGAGGCCAGTCTGCAGAGAGCCTAGCGAAATCTGAGTTTAAATGCTGATTCACTGTATCATGAGTTCCTGGCAGGTTATTATTAATTTTAATGACATTTTTTTTCCTAGAGGAAGCCTGCTTTGGTTTTGGCAGTTATGAACACTGCTTACAGCAGCCTGGGTGTAATTGGTGTACAGATCCTGGCAGCAGAGGAGAAGGGAAATGCATGGACAGATGACAAAAACCAAGGAGAAAAACTGTCTGAGCCTGCAGGAGGAAGAGGTTACGGTGAATCCCTTCTCTGCAGGTCCAGAGGAGACCAAACCTTTCTTCAGGATCCAGGTATTGCCAGCAGAAGCTAAAGATACAGCTGAAATTTCTGCACAAGCCTACCGTCAAACTTCAGAGAGCGCATGAGGATTTGTCAAGCACCCAAATGGTGAGATAGGAATCAGAGATGCCTGAGGAGTATACAAGAGGCAACCTAGCCAGGAGGGTTGTCTTCATTAACCACCATGACGAGGCTAAAAAGACTTGCAGGCTGGCACATGGACCCAGCTCGCAGTGATACGAGATGGGGTCAACAGAAATCTCATTGCACTGAGGGTGATTTTGGTTTCTTCCTTCAGGTATCTGCAACCAAACCGAAGATCCCAGCTGAGCATTTTGCCGTGCAGTGGTGGATCGTTTGCCGCTCGGGTGCTCGTGCTTCCTGACAAAGTCTTGGTTAGTGCAGTTAGCAGAGACAGGAGCAGATCCAAACCTCAGAAGCTCAGGTCTGAACTTGGCCACTCAAGGCAGAGCTGCTCCACATTATCCCAACCTTTGCAATCAGCCCAGCACTCTCTGTAGGACCATTGTTGTATAAGGAAGTAGTTTAGGGCTAAGAGCCAGCAAGTCTCTGCAGAAAGATGTCCCTGGAAGGAGCTGAACTCAAGGAGGAAGATTAAACCTCAAACTACAAGCTCTTGGGGTGTCCTTAGGATCAGGTGATTTGAACCCAAAAACAAAATCCCCTTTTTCACAGCCAGGCAGTGCAATGGGCTCAAGTGGAAAGGAAAGCATCTGTGAGAAATGGGTAGATGGAACACCCAGCCAACACAGCAGGACCCTGAATTATCCATGCCAACACTGCTAACTCCAGTGCAAATGAGGCAAGAATCCAGTATCCCATTAAAAGCAGAGCTTCAGAGCCAAATCCTGAATTACTCAGCCTGTATGTAAAAGCCATTTCCCCCATCTTTCCAGGCTATACAAGGCTTTTTCACGTCTTGGTGGGAATGAAAGGGTTCACCGCAGTCTGTGGGATGTTGTGGGACAAGGCATAGCCAGGTTGTCCCTCCTGCCTGGGTAGCTGACGGCACGGACAAGGTGCCTGCATGCTGTTTTGCAGGAATAGCTATAAAGAATTGTGTTTAAACAATGTCAATGAGCCAAAGTGGAGAACAACTGTCTTCAGCATTGTCATTCTGATATAAGGCACAACCCATCAGAAATTCATTCCCAAGTGAAGGGATGCAGGGGATGCAGCCCGGACTCTCCTGCTTCAAGAGAATGGTATCCCTCTTGCCTTGGTCTGGAGATGGATGTGAGTCAGTCACCAGGATAGCTCAGATGAGCCACCACGGCGGTCCAGTCCAATGTGGCAGAGAGAAGGAGAGATGCAAAGGTCAGGTTTTACCTTCTGCCTGTCATCTAGCAAGAGAGGAGCCATTTCAATGCAAGAAGGTCGATGCAGAGCCAAAATCCGGGCTCACATCATTTAGTTGGGCTGGCTGCAATATGGATGTCGTTTGGGAACTCCACTATTTCTGTGGAGTTTTCAGTCCAAACCTGAAACCGCTTCCCCCTTCATCTCCCTTGGAATGCTAGAAGCCCCTAGACTTGGCAGCTGCTCACAAACTGTCTCAAAGAGCCTGGTTTCACTATGCAGAAACATGGTCATTCGCTTCGAGGTAGACTCACTATGGGTGCCAGATGCAAAGCTGAGCAAAACATTCAGGTGAACCAGTGTTTTTCAAAAGCAAGCCCATGATATTTCCAACCAGCTCAACCACTTACTGGTTGGATAGCCCAAACTGACTCCCCTGGGTCATGTCTCTTCTGGCCCAGCCCATGGTGTTCGCAGTGGCTGTTGGGCACAATCAGTCATTACTGCTCTGCTTTGCTCCTGCAGCTGAAAAGCTACCCCTCAAAACTGAAATCTGTGTCCAGTCTTACAGCATGGGCTATTCTGTCCAGCAGCAAAATGCGTTCCCACCTCCTCTGCACCCTGCAAGCATGTCTTTGCCACTGCTTGTGATTCAAGGATAGGGAAAAGCTTTTCTAATCCAGAGGGAATTGTAGGAGATCCATGCCAAAAGTGAGTTTCTGAGTCTTTTTGACATGCTGTGCTCTGTGGCCTGTCAGACACATACGTGATTACCTTACCTTGTTGGATTTGCTTATCCTGTCACGCCAGTAGAGATGCTGATGGTGTGCTGCTCTTGTTTCTTTTTCTTTCTTCTTCTTTTTTCTTTTTTTTTACCTTGAATTTTGCAAGCATTAAAGGCTTCACAGTGGTTGAATAACTTGAAATTGGATTTTCAATCCCTGCAAAGCTCCTGCAGAGGTATGGCTCCAGAACAGATGATTTTAGCCTTCAACTAGTCTAGCAGTGAAAAGTCAGTTCCTACCCAGCTGCAGCAGGTCACTCAGCACTAATCCTTTAAAACATTTGGGTACAAAGCTTCTAAGGGAATCCATGAGAGATTGAAGCTTAAATAAATTTGGTATTTATTTTAAAAACTATTGAGCCAGCTCTGTAATGTGGCCATGACAGCATCTCTACCACATCTGTGTTGGGAAGACAAATCTAGTGCATTGCAAGGACCTCAGCAATATTAGAAACAGAGTCATGAATGAGAGTTGCTCTTCACCACAACTTTAGTTTTCAGTTCTGCCTCTTGCAGTGATTTATTCCAGCAGGGTGTTGCACTTTGGAAATAGGGCTGAATACTAAAAAAAAAAAAAAAGGGGGCTTAGAAGCTTAGGCGCATATTAACTTTTTTTTTTTCTAGATACAATATCCAGCATCAATATTAGGGCAGTCCTCCTCAAGCAGCATGTTATAGTAAGTGTCTCCGCTTTCCTCCTTCCTAGCTGCACTAAACATGTCATTCAGCACACTAAAATGAATAAGTTATAGGTGTATTTATTCAGCACAGCATCTGTTTAGTCTGCAGATGATCTAAGACATTCATCAAGTTAGTGAAACTTGTATTATCCTGTGCCAACAAGCTGAATTACACGGCAGGAGAATTCAGGCAGAATCCTAAAGAGTTTGTGCATTTCTGTCCCACTTAACCGTGGCCACGGACTCAGCCATACTGATGGGATCCCCAGAGCCATGCTCAGCTCTTAGCTTGGAAGGATAATAATTTTCATGGGGAGGAGAGAGGATATAAAACAGGGAAAAAAAAAATGGGATTGGGTCCTCAGGGCTTTTGCACATGCTGCAAGGAGCTTAGGGGAGTGAGCAAACATTATTTCAATCCTGCTGTTTGCAGCTGGCATTGCTCAAGGTCCACAGTGAACCCAAAGAGTAAACAGAGGAATAACCAATATGTCACAGGACTGCTGTTTAGTTCATTTTGTGCTTTACCAAATCGATAGCTGTTAAGATACCTCCCGAGAGAGAGAGATGGAGAAAGAGCTTGATCCTCTGCTCAGAGCAAACCTCCCAGCACTATGAACTGCAAATACCCAGAGATCTCAGGTCTGTATTTGCTGTACACGTTTCAGAGAGGGGCCCTGGGACATGACCTAGGGCCTCCTGCAGGAAAAAGAAAATGCCAGGACGATGCCCTCTGGATAACCAGTGACTTATTTACCCCTTCCTCTGGTACTGAGAGCTGCGTGACGGTGCGGTCCCAGGGGCCATGATGAAGCAATGGTTTCTTCTCACTAGAAACCATACTTAAAGCTTCTCCTCCAGGTTTGTGAGTCTCCATTTTGGTCAGAAATGCTATTTCTCCTGCAGTTTCCATGCAGCTGGATACACCTCTCAAAAATGCCATGATCACTCCCAGGGATCCCAGCCCAATACCTGGACCTGGAGCACGACAGTTCATGTTGCAGGCATGAAGCATTGCTGTACAGCTTCTGCTGCATGGTCAGCCCTTCCAGAAGAGAAAGCCTCCTTAAATATGCACTTCAAAATAAATACAAGAACCAAACTCAGTGTAGCCACCTCCTTTTGTAAGTCCTAGATTTCACGTGTGATTCAGACCAACCTCGAAAATCAAGCTGAAATTACAGTGATGTCTGCCTAAAAATGTAGGGAGGTCAACCATTTGGCTTTCACATTTCTTTCTTTGCCTTACCAATGAAAAGCTCTTTCCTACCCAGAAATATGGCAAGCATCAGATCATGTCCATCCAGTACATCTAAACACTAACTGAAATGCATATGTCTGCATTCGTCTAGATGGTCTGCTCACTGATTATCAAGTCACCGTGACCATTTCTGGAGAGGATGTTCACCACGTCACGATGCTTAATTTTGCTCTGCAAGTGGAATGGCTTAGTTATATCTATTCCAGTACCAAATTTTAGGACTTAGTCTAACTGTGTGTCGGAGGAGTGCCCTAGAGAGTCTGTCTCAGCCTTGTCAGCCCTGACACCTTGGAATCCTGTCCAAAAGGGTACAACAAAATACAGGGACATTGGAGAAGCAATAAAAACATAGATAACATGATTTATTGTGAGGTTTCAAGGGGCGTAGCTGCTTTGCTGCATTGCTTTCAAATCCAGCCAAGGCACAAAATATCCACAGTGGGTTTTCTTCAACAGGGAAGAGGCTGCCAGGCTGGAAGCACAGTGCACATCTCGGTAACCTTCTGCACCAGACCTGGAGGTGAGAACTCTCCACCAAGTGCAGTGACTTATGGTGGAATCAGAGCACGTGTGGTTGGAGGCATCTCAACAAACAGAACCAGTGCTGCAATATCCTCACTCACACCTCAGCAACCTGTTCAGATAGTGAATCTCCTTTTCTGTTTAAAAATAGGTTAAAAGCCCTTTTTATTTCCCATATAAATACTGCTTCATTAACGTCTGACTATTGGGTGTTGGTTATCTCTTTCTCTGGCATATGGAAGAGCTATGTAATATCAAAGATCTGCTGTGCAGATAATTCATACATCTAATCCAATGCAGCATTTCTGCAGTGGCTATGTCTGCTGTACCAAAATTTATATCCCTTCTGAGGAAGTTTTGAAGAAAATAATCTGGTAGTGTAAGTGAGTTCATTCTGCTGTAGATGGGCATGCTCTTCTCTATGGCAATCTCTCGAGAATCCTGTTTTGCCATCCGGGGTTAGACTCACCCTTTTGGCTTTTCACTATAAGGGTGATTCTTTGGCATGGGGAGGAAGAAGAAAAAATGCTTTTTGCATGTAGCAGAGAGTATTAATCACTGAGTGCTTACACTCTGCTGCGAGGCCCTGGTGTCGCCATACTGCAGAAATGACCGCGTGTTGCTTTAAGGATATTGCCATCATGGGAGGGGATTTTGCTTTAGGGACCTCTCCTGCTGCACTCGTCTTCTGCTGTCCAGGGTGACTCCTTCACACAGACTCCTTATCCCTCAATTTAATTTGGGAGCTTCTCATCTGTGATTGCTCCCTCCAGTATTTTTGAGGATGGCATTGGTAGTTGTCTGCTCAGTCCAGAAAGAGCTCTTCAGCCAGTTTCCAAGCACCTGCTTGCAGGAGCCTGTGGAGAAAGGGCACTTGGTGTGCACCCATTGCAGAGATGGGCACCAGCTAATGGGATCAGCGCCAGTCCAGTGCAGCCATTCGTGCATTCCTAGGAGTAAATCACAGACCGCACAATTACACCGAAGTACCACATTTTAAGGCACTGAGTGACACAACAGCTACTATATTTTCTACCCCCAGAAGCGAACTCCATGTCCATGCAGAAGCCAGGAGGGTGATTACTTTCCTGCAGAGTTTCCAGCCCTGGCACCATGGCATAAGGTGCCTTTCAGGATCCGGCTGCATCTCACACTGCGGGTGGAAACAAATGTCAGGTTTTGCCTGGAGGTAAAGGAAAGGGACAGCGTGAGCCAGCAAAACTCTGCAGGCCCAAAAGGAAGAAGCTGCTGCAATTAAAAACAGGAACATGGTGGTACTTTTTGCTACTTCCCCTGCTATGCAACAGGGATATTAGGCAAAGTGACAGCCAGGATATATTCTGTCTTTGGCTTTGCACATTTATTGTGTATTTGCTGCCTCCTGGTGCCTGCGAAGCAAGGAGCCGAAGCAGCACTTTGTGCAGGCAGTTCTGGCACCACCGCAGCGAAGGTGAGAGGCTCGAAGCTGCTGGAGGTACGGAAACATCAACTCATGACCAGACGCACATCCAGCCTCAAATGTTTTATGCTATTTGATAGCAAATTTGGGCCAGCCTCCGCTGTTGGTGTTCTCAGAAGCCAGCAGCATACCCACCTATGCACATATAAATTCAGATAGTGGGAGGCAAAACCTTCCCGATGCAGAGAATTTCCTATTGAGCAAAGCTTTCGCAGGTGTATAAATATTTCTGAGGTGTTATTTAAGTTAATAACAATGTGATATGTTTATGTTAATAAGGGTGTTAATTCCAGAAGCCTTTTGTAGCCCATCTAGGGAGAAACTATACACAGCTGAAGTGAGGGTTTTGCACGTGCAATGAGCACTCGAGTCTCATCCTGCTGACTCGTTGTCTGCCCTTCCCTATGCTTTGGCTGAATCTTCTTCAGATCATAAACGTGGTCAAGAAATGACTGGTCACCAGCTCCAAAGCTCCTGCTATTTAAGAGGCACATCCCTCAGCTGTGTGGTTTTTTCTGCTTGACATTTATGTCCGCACTCAAGCAGAGCGGCGCATGGCTCTGCGGACAGACACGGACTTGTAGGGTTGTGTTGCAGCAGCGTTAACAGAGAAACTTAATGCACTGCAGAAGGGAAAATATAAATTCAGAGAGAGAAAAGAAATCCTGTCTTCTCTTAAATGGGGGAACAGCCAGCCTGGTGTAATCTGCTCTGAAAGCCTCCCCTTGTCCTCTGTGTCAGCTCTCATATGTCCCATTGTGCCACTGGGTTGTCCTCACCGCTCACTGCTGTATTCCTCTCTCTGTGGCCAGGAAATTGCTCATGGTTTTCTCTTGGGAATTCTTCCTAAGAAAATCCTTACACATGTTACATATTTTTTCCTCTTTTTTTTTTTTTTAAAAAAAATCCAAGGAGTGTTTTTTAACTACTTTTGAATACCGGGAGGAACTGGGGGATGCTCTTTGTGGCTGTTTGATTGCAGGAAGGTTTACAATGCAATTGCAATGCTAGCAATGTGCCCTTGGATAGTTTTAACTTATCTGCATCAAGAGCTTTACAAGGGCTGATGCATCTTCTTTGCATTTTATGATGAGATAAGCGAGGTGTGGTGATTTCTCAACTTTTTCTGTGAAGTGAGATGTTAGGAGTGAAATCCCACCCCTTCAGCCCCGCTCCTCTGCCTCAGCTCAGCAATAGCAGTGAGATCTTCCAATATGAAAAGAGACAGACTAGATAGAAGGAAGAAGTTTTTTACAATGAGGGTGGTGAAACACTGGACCAGGTTGCCCAGACAGGTGGTAGATGCTCCATCCCTGGAAACATTCAAGGTCAGGTTGGATGGGGCTCTGAGCAACCTGATCTAGTGGAAGATGTCCCTGCTCACTGTAGGGGAGTTGGACTAGATGACCCTTAAAGGTGCCTTCCAACCCAACCATTCTATGATTCTATAATTCTGTGATTCTGTGAAACCGTTTTATATTTCGGGTTCATCTCTTAAACCAGTGACAGCAAAGTTATCTTGACCAACTCTGGCAAAGGCTTCTTCCAGGATGGTACAGCAAAGGCAAAACTCTGGGCTTTAAAACACTCAGTCAGTGGATGCTTTTACAACAAGTGACCTCACTTGCTCTAACTAGCTCATCCTAAAGCTCTCATGGAGGCAGGGACACTATGCCTTCTTTGTGGAGAAGGTCATTGCAATGATGTGGTTGAAGTAAAGCCTGCTGGGCTCCAGTTGCCCCAGGAGACTTGGAACAGCACATAGCTCACTCCTACTGCTCATGGAGATGCTGCAGAGGTAAATGTAATGTAAGTGTTAAAAATGAAATGAGTTTCATGAAATGTCCTCTTTCCCAAGCTATTATCTGAAGGTACATTTTGCGGCCTTGTCATGGTTTGGGCTGGGCTGGCCACCGAGATGAACAACAGATGCTCTCCCCCACCTCTGTCTCCAAGGAGAGGAGGGACAGAGAAAAAGAGACTTAAGAGTTTAGAAGGAACTAAATTACTTTAATGAAATACTAATAATAAAATAAAAAGAAAATAATGAAATACATATGAAACTGTATCAAGCTCCCAGGATGACAATCATGTCACCGGCAGGCACTGGGAAAGTCCCAGACTGGACTTAGTGGTGGACAGGAACTGGATTCTGCATTTGGATTCAGCAACGCACAGATCGGGATCAAAGGCAGACGCAGAGACAGAGTCCTCCTCGGACGTCGGCCATTGAAGAAAGAGGGCTGACCCTTTGATCCCTCAGCTTTTATACTGAGCAAGAGGTGAATGGGATGGAATACCCTGTTGGTCAGTTTTGGGTCACCTGTTGTGTCTGTTCCTCCCTGCAGGTGCGACCCCTCTAAGCTTTTCCGCTTCCAACACTCCAACGGGGCAAATAACAAAGTTGGCTGGCCTTGGTTTTGATAGCAATAAGTATAATCAAGAGCCTCTCTGCATACCATTGCTTGGCATAACTTAGAGCTAATCAGGTCTTATCATTCTGAGAGTGAACAGTGTCTCCATAACATTTCAGAGAGTTTCAGAGAGTTTCAGAGAGTTCAGTTAGTTAGAAGAGGCTTAGCTGCAAAGTAAAATTACTGAACAGAAAATTGGTACTGTTTCACCTCAAACCAGGACAGGGCTTTTGGTTTAATAGCAAGTTTTGAGCTGTTGGTGTTTTGTAGTGAGCTAGAATTTCAACACAGATTTCCAAGACGTTGTCATAGTTTTAATGGAAGGGAAAAAAATGCTGTGATTTTCACTGAAAGTAGACATAAAGTCCCGATGGAGACAGGGCAGAGGCAGGCACCTCTGTCCAGAATATCAGCGCAACGTGAACATTGCCCTTCCTCCCCACAGGGCTATACACAGCTCTGACGATAAAAGCTATCTCCAATGAGCCATCTGATTGTAAAAACACCCCTTTTGACAAAAAAATGGGATATTTGGCCTTTGCAAGATTTTGTATCATTTGCCTTCAGAGTGGCTCAAAGCCGGCAGCTGGTGGCAGCCGAAAGGCCGTGCCTTGCAAGCGCATTTGCTAATGAGATCAGTGGTTCGTTTTCATTTAATGGGCTGCAAGAGAGCACTTTGCTGAAGGACTGTGTTTGAAATTAGTGTTGCCAGGAGGCTGCCGTGTAAAAGCCCAACTCCTTTGTTTCCAATGTGGGCGACAGCTATAAATTGCCATTTAACTTGACAGCTCGGTTCCTATTGTTCCCTTTTTAAAGATCAAGCAAGGTAAAGCACTAGATGAAAAGCTCAGGATAACACAAGGGAGAAGGCAGACAAGGTCAAAGTCAAGGTCAAAGACAGGAGATTCCTCACGCCCTTCTCTTGACAATAGGGCAATCTTATTTCTGTGCTGTCAGTGCAGGACACTGTTATATACCTTAATTTTAGCTTCCTTTTAGCTAGTAAATAGTGAGTATTATTGTGCTGGCTAAATAGGAATTGTACTCATACAAACCCCATTTGCATATTGCAGATACTTCCTATTCAATACACAATCCTATTTCCTCATTTAATTTACAGTTAGGAAAACGAACAACAATGAAATCGCATTTTGTATCACTGGACCTCAGATCTTGTTTTATTATATTGCCAGTGCAGCACGGAGGAGCATCATGCTGTTTGCTCGTGAGCATGGAAAAAAGTACAGAGCATCAACACGAAGGGCTTTGCGGATGTTTCCACAGCTACTATCACAGCGATCTTCCTGAGCAGCTTCCCCCCTCCTCCCTTTCTAGCTCGTCTCACTTTCATGCAGTCCCCTCCCCTGCATAAAGCGCTTCTCAACTCAAAATCTCTCCCAGCTGGTGGTGGAATAGTTTCTGATCATTGTCCCCAGATCTGCCATGCAAATGCAGCATCTCTGCTGTGCCAGGCAAGCAGCGTGCTCCTCCTTCCCCTTGCCCAGCGCTCCCTAGAAAACAGAGAATATTTTGAAGGTATTTTGAAGACAGTATTTTGGCCATTTTCCTGACTCTGGGGCAAGAATGGACCATTTCTGATTATCTGTGATTGCATCTTAAGTGTCCCATTTTGTGCAGGAAGACATCAGATTTCCTTCATTTTTTCTATTTAGGAAAAAAGCTTTTCCTTTGTCTCCCACAGAACAAAGAAATGTGAACATGCTATTTAAACAGTGAGGGCTAAGCCCATCCCCAGGGTAAAGGCGCTGCCTTAATGGGGTTACATGCAGAAGAAATTTGGCTCGGCGTATGTAATCACTGCCTGAATTAATGAAAAAAGGGTTTCTTTGGAACGGGCTGAATAGCCCAGCTGCAGCGATTATCTCATCACTCATCAGAATGACGACAAAATTAGTTCCAGATATAAAACCGGACAACGGAGGCGAGACACCTAGCGTATATTTATTTTCCCAGTTAATGACACTTGAGGTTGCCTTTCTGTCCCTGTATGTTTCATGCAGCCTGTGCTGCACGCTTGTGGCTCACAGCAAAGCACTGGGGGTTCACCCAAGGCGAGACGGGGACCTGGATATTGGTTTGTGCAAAATTTGGCTCCCTTTTCAGGAATCTGCTGCAGCTCCATCTCGGCTCTCCTGGCTGGTCCCCAGCTCATGACCTCTGCAGGCAGCTCCTGCCTTTAAAATGGAGATCCCAACCTGGCTGAGCCCCATCGTTGTGCTCATTGCTGGGGTCCCAGGGAGTAGCATCATCACACCAGCCGTGATGTGCACAGATATTTATCCATCTGTTGGGGACCCACTTTTCTCATGTGGCTTCTAGGTGCCACCACAGTGCCAGTAACAGCCAAGATGGCCAATGGTTTCTTGGGGAAGCCTAACACTGGACTTTTCCCCTGTTCCTGTTTGTGGACCAGGGGGCTGAGCCTGCTGCTTTGATTAATGTCTCTTCCTAAAACAATGGGACTCAGCTGGTTTGCACGGCTGTGATTTGTGTCTCGTGATGACTGTCGAAGCAAAGAAGTCCAGTTTCCAGTGAAGAGGGAACTGGGACATTGTTTGCTAATAGTTCTGTGCACTGGCTTACCGCTGCTGCCCAACCTCCCTCTGGGTCTTGGAGCCAACAGACATTCACAAAGGGCTCGTACTCCACCCCTTGTGAGCAAAGAAGGAGAAAAACTACTGTACAGTAAGACTAAGAAATTTCATTACGTATTTGACAGGATTACAGACTAAACACCCCTTCTGCACTGCCTGCTGAGGGCTATCAGCAGGAAGCTTTATCACTGGGGAAACTGGCAGCAGAACTGCCCCTGGAAAGATGGGAGCTGCAAAAAGCTGGTTTTGACTCAAGGAAGCAAACTATAGAGGCCCAACAGGGAAATGTTGCGTACAGGGCACTGTTTTTCACCTAAAATCTCTTACCAGCCCCTCTGCTTGAGCATCTAGAGTATTTCGCACAAGAGCATCAGGACGCTCACATCCCTGCTGTGCTCTCATGAGCCTGCCATGATGGATTTTGCTTCCTGACCCACCTGATCCTGGATTTGTGATCTAGCACACAGGCATCCTCCTTCTTTCTATCCTCCCAGCCCAACTTTAATGTGTCCACATAATCTTGGCCAGGTTTTGCCCCAGGGTCGGTGCAGGGAGACCTCAATAGGTGCTTTGACACCAGAAATCTCCCCTACGTGTTCAGTACTTGCATAGACAGCTCCAAGCCTAAAATAGTTAATAAAGGCTGTGTTCTGTGTTTTGGGGGACTTTTACTGGTGGACACATGCTGGCATGTTGCATCTCAGATGCAGCTGCATTGGATCGTGGGGGGAAAAAAGACTGATAAATTAATTTTGTGTTTTAATTTCAAATAGCCACAGGAATGAAAGCTTTTACATGAGGAAAGATTATAACAGCCGCAGTTGATTCACTGCACTGTCCCATTGAAGGGGGCTCATAAGACACCGAGTAAAAAAGCATGTGATTTTTTTTTAAAGAGGGTGGGTTTTTTTCCTCCTGGTATTCAGAGGCGTGCAGAGCCTTTGCTTAAATGAGAGCTGCGATTTCACTTTTGCTTGTGTGCCCTGCATCCCTGTGCGAGCAGCTACTAGAGACCATTTTGTGTATTGTATTTCCAGCCGACCAGCAGAGCTACATAAATAACCCAGCTGCTGCTACTGGGTGTCACGCATGACTTCCAGGAAAGGGCTGACAATGCCCCTTCCTGAAGGAAGGCTGGCAAGTATGAACTGAAGCAGTGAGAAAAGCCCTTGGGAAGAGGCTTCCCAGCTGGCTCGGCACAGCGTTTCTCAGGGAACGGGAAAACCAGCCGCCTCCTTTCCACGCTGCCCGTCAGACCAAGTGACCTTAGGTGACAGCGACAAGCGTATGTGCTCTGCGGGATTTAACCACCCCTCTCGGATCGGATGTGGGTGATGAGATGGATGCTGTCTTTGGGGTGAAATACAGAAAGACATCACCGTGTGGTTAAAGAACTGGTGGCACCACTTCGCAGCAAGCCCATTAGCCATTTGCCAGCTGACCAAGCTCTGGGAAGGTTTTTGTGTCTGTGCACCGGTATTTTAATCTCTCTGTTGCTGTATTAGTATTATTGCTACTAATAATAATCGATAAATTAAAACCTATGGGATTCCACACTGAGATATTGCTCTGTTGCGTCTAGCACTTCACAAACACTGGCTGAGAAAGCTGTTCCTGCTCAAATTGCTGTCATGCCGGCTGGGGCAGCCCTCAGGGTAGATAGAAAGTTGTAAATCATAATCTTGTGGAGGCTGGTGCAGGTTTAGTGAAAAGGATAAAGAGCCCACAAAGGCTTTTTTCCTTGGGCTGGATTGACACAATTCCTGCCCATGCCCAGGGATGAGAACTCAGGGCTGCTGTCCCTATTGAATCAGGATTTTTTTCTTGCGAAAGATGCGGGTTTGATCTTTGAACTTGGCCCATGGTGTGTATGACAAGACGGTGATGTTGGCAAAGGCGGAATAATCTGAAGTAATCCTCCAGCCAAGTACTTCATGCTTGTCCTGCAGCATGGACCAGCAGCTCTCCCTGCAGTAATTCGGGAAGAAAACTAATGGAAGGTGCTGATCGAGGCTGGGGTGATGCAAGACCTGAAGTTTCTTGAGTCATGAAGTCGTCTCCAGCAAAGCCCAACCCCTCCAGCCCTCAGCATTCAGTCCTGCAGCGCAGACCAGCCAAAAAGCAGATTTTGGGCCGTTACTTCCTAAGACATGGGGCCAAAGCACAGCTTATGGAGAGCCTCAGCAGCTGGCTGCGTGTAACATCAATGCTGTGTCTTCCTTCCCTGTAAGCTCTTCATGGCTGGGTCTTACTTCTAGATGCTTTCCCTTAAGTCTCTTAAGACGCTTTAGCTCATGAAACACAATAAAGGTTGCTCACTGGCATTGGAATAGAGTTTCTCTGAAGCCTGCCTGCCAGCTCTGATTTTCAGTGGAGATTTCCCCAGCATGTTAAGCAACAGGCTGTAGCATTTCACTTTCCAGCTGCAACTGTCCTAGAGGAAGGGAGAGAAGAGTTTATTAGTAAACCAAGATTTATGGCTGGTTACGCCTGTGTGCTTTACTAAGCTGCGTATTTCAAAAGAATAATTGGGAACGGGGAGGCTCTCAGCAGCTCTCCTTCCCAAGGCTGGCTTTTAGGCTCTGCTTGTTGTTTCGTAAATGAGTGGGTTTGTTTTTCTCACTCGCAGATGCAAAAACACTGTACGCTAAAGGGCAGTGAATTGACCAAATACAACATTTTTCCCCATGCGTCCCCTTCCAAATCTCCTAACTATGTGTTTGATTTGCAAAGGATCCTTTTGTTAGTAGCTTCAAAGCTGACCCGGTTAGAGCAAGCCATAAAATGAAACCATATTCCTCTAATTTGTCTTGGTAACAGAGGGACATGGCAGCTCGCGAGCCCTGAATGCTGCCATGAAGAGATGCTTGCTGAGCACATCCCACCCAGCCTGCCTACGGCGCACGCCCAGTAGATCACCAGGATCCATGCTGAACATCAAATCCATGAATAAACAGCTCGGGAGGACAATGGGTTCGTCCCCATCCGTCACTGAACAAAACCTGGGAGCTGAGCTGAGAGCGGTGCCTCGGCTGCTGGCTTTGTCCCACTCTGGTGTCCCTGCTGGTTCCCACGGCCCCTCTGCCAAACGGGGCTGCACCTGTGAGCTCAGCCTTCCTCCCTCTGGACCGAGTCAGGATGGCAGAGGAGGATGGAGTTGGTTTTAATTATCACCTTTGTTTTTACAGATGAGCAAAAATTAGTTTAATTTAAATTATCACAGAGGGTGACGCCGATCACTGCTCAGTGTTTGCTGATCAGATTCCTGGCTTTCCACTGGGCAAGCCAAATCAGAAGAAAGTAGCTTTCCAAATGATCTCATTGCTGTTTCCTTCCCCTGGATCCAACAAGCAGAGTGCACGGCAAAGTGGTCAGCAAGGTACTGTTTCAACAGGGAGCTGGGAAACTCTGCAGGAGGTCCTGGTCAGGAGCTGCATTTTGCCAGAAAAGAGGTTCAAAAGGAGATGGAAAGGCAGCAGTGACTCCGTGGGATGGAAATTAGTGATGGAATCTGAGGACATAAATGTCCTTCTTTGGAGAAAAAGGAGAGAGTTTAGAGGGAGTTAGGTCCCAATTCCCACTACACCGTTGGTGGTTCCCTCCTCTTGTGAAGGAGGTGGGCAGCACTGGACTGAGAATGGAGGTGGCTGGGAAGCCATTGAAGATGTTGGCATCAGCAGCATGAATATCTCACTTAGATTAAATGTTGGCAAAAGGAGATGAAAAGCTTAGGTGGATTTTCCCTTCTGGACATTCCTGGCTTTGTCAGCTCACAACCTTTCTGAGCCAGAAACCATTGCAAGCTGGAAACAGGGAGTCCACGAGTGCAAAACTCCAGATAAGGAGAAATTCTGGCTGTTTTCTGGGAAAAGTGGTGGGTGAAAGATGAAGGGAAACGGTCTCAAGGAGAGTGAAACAGCTTCTGGGAGTCTGTTTAGGAGAGGAAAACTGAGAGTAGAGGTGCACCAGCACAGCATGTCTCATTCATATCTTCATAGAGCCCCCAAAAATTTTCAAGTGGGATGCAATGGAGTTGAAGTGAATATAAGCAGGCCAACAGCTTTGCTTTTTAGTCACCTTCTGTGGGCCATTTAGGAGGCGCCCAGAGCTCTCCAGGACCACCGGCTGAGGAGCCATGCCAAACATGGAGAGGCTCAGAGATGCTCTTCGCCTACACATCCAGCCTTTGAAGACGTTGCGTTGCCTGAAGTTGCAGCCTCTCCCCAGCCTGATGTTCGAGGATGACAGGTAGAGACTTGAGAGCGAGCTGGAGAGCTCTAGAGTCAGATGCTGTTGGCTTAAATCATGTTTTAAGAAGTGTATCCCCAGGCAGTGTTGAGAAGAGACTCCGGGAAGGGCGAAGCACAGTGAGGGGAGGGATTTGAGCCCCGGAGGAAGTGGGATGGGAGAGGTGGGAAGCTGTTTCTGGAGATAACGAGACACAGGGGAGGCCACACAGAAAGCGCTGTAGGTCCTGGCTTCCTCTGTGCATCCGAGGCTAAAATTACTACATCAAAGGGAGTGAAAAAAGATGAGCGTAGGGCTGGTTGCCTCCAACAGCTGGTGGCCACCCAACAGGAGGACAGCTGTAGTGCTGAGGGTGGGTAGGTGGTGGCTGTGGGCAAGCACCTGGAGAGGGGCAGGTCCCAGGGAAACCTTTGAGGTTTGGGGTACAGGCCCAGGGAGGTTGCACTGTCTCCATCCTTGGAGGACCATGAGCAACCTGGTGTGACCTCATGGCTGACCCTGCTTTGAGCAGAAAGTTGGAGTACAGACCTCCTGAGGTCCCTTCGAACCTGCATTTCCCTATGATCCTAAGACATATCCAGACTGTTCCCCCTTTGCAAAGCCGTTCCAGAGCATCCAGAGGGTTAGAGGAGAGAGATCAGCACACCATTCCAGACAGTTATTTCCTGTCTTTTATTGGACAAAATCCCACACTGGTAAATCTGACACTGCCAAACAGGTTTAGAAAATGCTGCTTTTAACCTCCAGGGACACACAGTGAGCGGGTAGACGAGATCTGAGTTTTATTCCATGGGGCCAGGCAGAGTAACACCATGGAAATGATGCTGGGCAGAAATTTAGAAAATAATAATATTTCTTTTTTCATCAAGAAGTGTCATAGTGTAGCATCTGGAGTTGTCATGTCCCAGACTGTGTTGGGATTAAGAAGCCATGACACTAAATTATCCTCAGGGATTGTGGTTCCCCCGTCTGGCAGCAAACCCTTCCCTGCTCCAACCACCATTGAAGAAGTCAAAGGCAACTTCATTGAGGACCACCAACAGGCCCAAATTCAGATTTCCCTACCTGCACAGGGTTAGCTATTGCAAACAGAATACCTATTAAATGTCATCAAGTTCATAGTCACCCTCAGCCTCATCCGTCTCTTAGCCAAATTTTTCATTTACAAAGGGCAGTGGCTATAAGAAAAAAAGTCTGGGTAACTCTAGGTCAGCACTGCTATTTTTGCAATATATTGCCTGTGCTTGCAGGATCTCCATGTGTCCTGTCTCCATCATCTCCTGCATCTCCACCCTGTGTTTCATGGGTGCATGTTGCCAGATGCATGGTGGTATAAACATGCAGACCTCAGCTTGCTGGAGAACCTTTTTATTTTCTTTGACTGGGGGGCTGCCTTTTGCAATGAGAAAAAAATGATAATTTAAGGGTAGAGGAAATCTTAATATCCCTCCTCCCAAAACAGCACTTGAGAAGAACTAAGATCTTTTAGCCTGAAGAACTTGGATAAATCGAGTAGGAGGTTTTTATCGCCAACATAATTTATTATTTAATTTTCCCTCCCGAGGTAAGAAGTTTGAAAGTTTTGTTACAGTCTTGTTTTATCCCTGTCTGGTGCTATTTATAAATTTTTCATGAAGAGCTCTGTAGACAGCAAGTTTGTTCTCGGTACGAACATCCGCTGCTCTCAGGACACTGCCTGGAGGGTGGACTCTGCTGAAACATTTATGGGATCCCACCAATCTGAACAGAAGGGAGGAAAAACAATCCTTATGAAACACAGAAGGTAATAACTACCTTGGTTTTTTACCATGCAAGTACAGCACACTTCATTTTTTCTCTCTAAGAAGTCTGAATTATTTCCTTAAAAGTGCTGTTATGGTGGAAAAATGTCTTGTATTCTTGATCCTACATAGGGATAAGAAGAAAAAAATTGAAAGCCCCAAAAGATAGATCCTTGGCTCATAGGAAGCTGGAAGCTGACAGATCTCTGTAAGCCATAAAGCTTTTCTGTTTGTTTTTATTTGTAGCCGTCGTGCTGTCACTGCTACCAGTTACCAGCTGCATCTCAGCTGTGCCTGGCACCATACCAAGAGCCAGAGCTGGAGCTGTGACCTCTGGTTTTATTTCTGGGGTTGCCTCTGTCCAGTCAAACACAAGGGATGGAGACAGGTCTTCCTGCTGGTAAACTGGGGTTCCACCATCCTGGAAAGTTCTCCAGGATGGCTCGTGGATGGCTCCTTAGCATACACCGGGACATCAAAGCCTTCCCCAGCTGACAAACCCAGCAGCCCATGCCTCTGGTGGGGAAAGGTTGTGCAGGCACCAGTAGCATGGGATGTATACAGTAATTTTTTAATAAAATGCAGCCTCCAGCCTCCAAAGTAGCCACCAGCCCAGGGTGAGAATTTTAAGTGTCCCTCATGGGTGGAGGAACGGAGGACTGCTCCAGGTGCACGTTGCAGAGTGAACCACATCTATTTTTGTCCTCTGTGTATCCAACATCAGTGCAGCAAGTGCAGCAGGGATTTACTAAAAATAAAAAAGTATTCACAGTAGAGGGTGAAAAGGCAGCTGTTTCCATAGGCAGATGCCAATGTTGAAGTATGCAAGCTGAAAGCACAGCAAGAGAGAGCCCTATCAGGTCAAGCAAATAGAGACTTAACCCAGATTTGGTGGTTTACTGTTGGACAAGATCTAGGTCAGGAGGACCCACCGAGGAACATCAGCAGCAGCTTTCCCCCTTTTCCAAAGCACTCTGCTTTCCTCTTCCTTTCTTTGGCAATTGTTATGGATTTCATTCAGCTTTTGCAGGCTTCAGAATGTGGAACAATAGTGGGACAGCGAAGCTCAGGAAGCCGGGGAGCAGGAACAACAGTTGACGTTGTGTCCTTTCCCAGCCGTGCTGGCAGACACCCCTTCTCCTTCCCTCCTTCTCCAGGAAGTCTGACCTCTCTGTTGTGTTTTTTCCAGGCTGTTGATCTGCTTCTGCATTGCCCTGCACCCAAGGGAAATGCAAGGCTACAGGTAACAGTCTGGTCTTCCCTTGTTGGCTGAAAGAAGAGCCTTTGGGGCAAAATTGCACTAACCTCTGTCCTGAGGAGATCCCTTTCCTCTCTCCTTTCCTCTCTCACCATAGCCTTGTTGTGTTTCTGGGGCTCTGGAGCTCTGCAGGCACATGAACACCCCTATCATGATGGATGATGGCCATCAGGGTCTTGGTTGCATGCCAAGGAGAAGATGGAAGGAGCCAGCACAGCACCCAAATGTTAAGGATGGTGCTTGTTGCAGGGGAAGGACAGCAAGGACACGCTGTTAGGACATGTCCCCTTCCCTACATGAGCAATGGATGTGGAGGGAGCCTGGGAAAGCCTTTCAGAGGCTGGTGGTTCATGGACTAGGACAGGGATGACCAGCAAGAGCTCTGCAAGAAACTGCCCCATTCAGCATACAAGAGAGATGGGAAGGACACATTTTTGGGGCTTTCTGGAGGGAGGCCAAGGGGTTTTAGCAATGCTGACAACCACCAAAGGTGCCTGCCTTTCCTTTCGGTGCTTCAGTTCCCACTGCTGATGTTGCCTTAGTAAGCTCTTTTCAAAGCTTGCCCAGGGGCTCAAAAAATAGGGAGAGCTTGAGATTGAGATGGTGCCAACTCCCCGTCAGCACATGGTATGGGGCTGGGTGGTGTAACCCATGGCTTAGGGACATCTCTCCATGGAACCCATCTGAGCTTTATTGGTGAGGCCAGCTGAAACGCTTCCTGGTTGCCCCAGGGCAGCTGGGTCATGGCCCAGCATATTTATCTTGTCTTCTCTGCTCCATGGCAGTGAGCAAAGTCCAATTTGGTTTTGGGAGAAAAAAAGAAGTAACACTTTGGAATGTGTTCTTACCTGCATTGAGTTAAGAGCGGGGTGTGTGTGGGGCACAGAGCCCTCCATTGCTCCCTGTTTGCCCCCCCCCCCATTTGCATTCAGGTCCATTGCAAAGCAAAAAGGAGTTTGCTCTTAGCGGCCCATGTCTCCATCGTACCCAAAGGCTGCAGATTTAGGGCTTTTTGCTGCTGTTGGCAAACGCTAGTGTAATTAAAATAAGATACAGGCAAGTGGTCGTATCTTGCTCTCCACCAGGGATGAGGCGCCAGAGTGATTAATGGGGATGGCAATGAGTGCAGAGAGCTCGGCCATCGCAGATTAATGTTGGGCTTTCTTGGGGAAAAAAGCACCACACTGGGGGGATGAGAGTGGCGACAGCAATTTTGGGTTTCCTTAATATTGACTCAACCGCTTGTCATGCCATGGGGCAGTTTTCCTTTCCTCCTGGGCTATGATGACGAGGCAGGACGCAGGAGGAGAAGGATGTGTTCCCTGCAGCCGGGGGATGCATGATTAATAGGCTTCAAGCCATGTGCCCCTGCATGGTTCATTAAACCCCAGCTCCGGACCCTTCCCCCAGTCCTGTTGACCTCAGTCCTTTAATTGTAGATACTTGGAGGTGTTTGTGTGCGGGACCTAAAATCCCTGCTCTGGCACCGCGGTGCTGGAATCTGGGTGTCCTGGCTTATTTATTTTTTGCAATGATGTAACACGCAGGCCCAAGGGGATGGTGGGAAGACGCAATAACGGTAGGATGAGAAAGACTGGGGAAGGGGGGTCGAAGTCCAGAGCCCATGGGGAGGCTGGCACCTCCGGGCTGGGCAGGACGGAGGAGGCAAAATTCCCCTGTGATTGCAGGAGAGGGGCCAGGGGCTCTGCCCTCCTCGCCCCCCCCAAATTTCTGGTGTAGAGTGAATAAAAGGTGCCCATGAGGGCGGTTGTGCTGGTACCAGGACGTGGCCAGCACAGACTGGGACAATGTGCAGATGGGTGCTGGTTGGAAAGGGGGGGTTATTTTGGGGTGGAGTGGGGGGCTAACAAG